>SJYV01025744.1:1615100-1665899 GCA_006410875.1 Neotragus pygmaeus | reverse complement strand
CTGAAGTTTTATAATTACATATATTAGACATTATACTAAACATGAAATCAATTAAAAACTGTTAAAATATTTTCCTATGTATACCTTCGTCTTCAAAAAGAAAAAAGCTTTCCAATTAAAAAATCGAGAATTTTTCATAAAATAGTGATTTCTAACACTTGCTTCAGCAGTACCTATACTAACATTGGAAGGATACAGAGAAGATTAGCATGGTCCCCGGAACAAGAATGACATGAAAATTTGTGAAGCACTCCATATTTTCACTACCAATGGTATTTTTCACAAAATGAGAACAAAATATTTTACGATTTGTATGGAAACACAAAAGATCCCCCAAAGCCAGAGCAATCTTAGGAAAGAAAATTGGAGCTGGAGGAATCAACCTTCCTGACTTCAGATTATACTACAAATCTACAGTTATCAAGACTGTATGGTACCAGCACAAAAGCAGAAATATAGACCAATGGAACAAGATAGAAAGCTCAGAGAAAAGCCCACACATCTGTGACAAAGGCGCCAAGAATACATAATGGAGAAAAGACAGCCTCATTAGCAAGCTGTGCTGGGAAAACTGGACAGCTACATGTAAAAGAATGACATTATAACACTTCTTATGGAGAAGGCAATGGCACCTCACCCAGTATTCTTGCCTGGAAAATCCCATGGACCGAGGAGCCTGGTAAGCTGCAGTCCATGGGGTCACGAAGAGTTGGACACGACTGAGCGACTTCACTTTCACTTTTCCCTTTCATGCACTGGAGAAGGAAATGGCAACCCACTCCAGTGTTCTTGCCTGGAGATTTCCAGGGATGGCGGAGCCTGATGTGCTCCCATCTATGGGGTCGCAGAGTTGGACATGACTGAAGTGATTTAGCAGCAGCAGCAGAACATGTCTTAACACCATACACAAAGATAAACTTAAAATGGATTAAAATTTTAATGTAAGGCCAGAAACCATAAAATGCTTAGGGAAAAACATAGGCAGAACACTCTTTGACATAAATCACAGCATTACCCTCTTTGATCCAACTCAGAGTAATGAAAATAAAAACAAAAATAAACAAATAGGATCTAATTAAACTTAAAAGCTTTTGCACAGCAAAGGAAACTAAAAACAAGACGGAAAAAAAAATCTCAGAATGGGAGAAATTAATTGCAAACAAAACAACTGACAAAAGATTGATCTCCAAAATATATAAACAGTTCAATATCAGAAAAACAAACAACCTAATCAAAAAGTGAGCAGAAGACCCAAACAGACTCTTCTCCAAAGAAGACATACAGATGGACAATAGACACATGAAAAGATCCCCAACATCACTCATTATTCAGTTCAGTTCAGTGGCTCAGTCATATCTGACACTTTGTGACTCCATAGACTGTAGCAAGCCAGGCTTCCCTGTCCATCACCAACTTCCAGAGCTTGCTCAAACTCATGTCCATCAAGTCAGTGATGCCATCCAACCATCTCATACTTGTCATCCCCTTCTCCTCCCACCTTCAATCTTTCCCAGCATCAGGGTCTTTTCAAATGAGTCAGTTCTTTGAATCAGGTGGCCAAAGTATTGGAGTTTCAGCTTCAGCATCAGTCCTTCCAATGAATATTCAGGACTGATTTCCTTTAGGATGGACTTGTTTGATCTCCTTGCAGTCCAAAGGACTCTCAAGAATCTTCTACAGTACCACTGTTCAAAAGCATCAATTCTTCAGTGCTCAGCTTTCTTTATAGTCCAATGCTGGGGGCCAGTGTGAGGAACTCCACCCATGGCAAAGGTCATGAGGAAGGAAGCTTGGCATACACAAATGCGTGATCAAGCCTCAGGAAATCCCCTGTTCCCGAGCACCTACCCCCAAACCAGAGTACTTTACGGGGGGCTCTCCCCCATAACCATTTCTCTCGGAGAAGGAGTTAACTTGCAGCTCCAGTTAATAAAAATTCCTGGGCGTGACAGGAGTGTTTCAACTTATGAACTCTGAAGGTTATCTAGCCTGCCTGTGTAGGTTCGTCCGGCCACAACAGCCCCCCAACCATGAGAGGCACGAGATGTTTTAGACTTACTAAAGGCAAATTCTTTTGGGAAGTTAGAAATTATTAGTATAATGGGTTGGTTAGGAATTATATTGGTGAAGGGTTTTTTCATTTGTTGTGTCAATAATTGCTGCTAATCCCCTGCCCTGGGTGTGACGAGGGTGTCTCAGGTCAAACCTCTCTGCTGACAGACTAGCTTGTGTGACAACCTCTCAACCATAAACAGCACAGAGAGTTTTGGAGGATTTTGAAAGTCTTAATTAGCATAGGGCTTTTCTCANCACAGGCCGGATTTCGGCTCAGGGTGACCGGAGGAAAAAGGCCAGACATCAGCTCAGGACGACAGCGGCATACAGCCAGAACCTCTGTAAAGAGCGACCAAGGTACACAGCTTGTTCCTCGGCACATGGCGAAACTGGCACACATCACGGACCTCAGGAATTGGCGACTGCAGCACACAGCCCAGACATAAGCGCAGGGTGACTGCAAAACACAGCCCGGACTTCAGAGCAAGGCTACCGCAGCACACAGCCCGGACCTCGGCGCAGGTTGCCCACGGTAAACAGCCCAAACATCGGCACAGGGCTACCGCGGCACACATCCCGAACCTCTGTGAAGGGTGGCAACAGAACACAGCCCAGAAATCTGTGCAGGGCGTCCGTTGCACAGAGCATGGAACTCGTCGCTAGCCGACGGCGGAACACAGCCCGGACCTTGGCGCAGGGTGACTATNTCTTTAATCCATTTCAAGTTTGCTTTTGTGTATGGTGTTAGAAAGTGTTCTAGTTTCATTCTTTTACAAGTGGTTAACCAGTTTTTCCAGCACCACTTGTTAAAGAGATTGTCTTTTCTCCATTGTATATTCTTGCCTCCTTTGTTGAAGATAAGGTGTCCATAGGTGCGTGAATTTATCTCTTCTTAGCACAAGCATTAGGAAATTTAAAATTAGAAAGACTGACACCACCAAATGTTGGTAAGGAAGCTGAGCAACTGGAACTCACATACATTACTGGAAGAAATGTAAAATGATACAGATACTTCCAAAACCTGTTTGGTAGCTCATTAGAAAATTACAAATATTCTGACCATACGACCCAGCCACCCATCCTTCAGTATTTACCTAAGAAAAATAAAAGCCTTAAGTCCACCATAAGACTTGCACAGGTTCGCACAGCTTTTTTCTCATTTGCCAAATAAAGTGAAAACAACCTAAGTAGCCATCATTCAAGCGAATGGATAAACAAAAGTGGTGTGTCTATACAAAAGAGTACCACTTGGCAGTAAAAACAAAAAGTAAAGGAACAGATACTGATGAACACCAAAAAAGACTGAATTTGGAAATCAATATGCAGGGTGAAAGAAGCTAAAACTAAAAGAGTATATATGATATTCAGTTCCGTTCAATTCAATCGCTCAGTGGTGTCCAACACTTTGCGATCCCCAAAGACTACAGCACACCAGGCCTCCCTGTCCATCACCAACTTCAAACTTATGTCCATCGAGTCAGTGATGCCATCCAACCATCTCACCCTCTGTTGTCCCCTTCTCCTCCTGCCCTCAATCTCTCCCAGCATTAGGGTCTTTTCAAATGAGAGAGCTCTTCGCATCAAATGGCCAAAGTATTGGAGTTTCAGCTTCAGCATCAGTCCTTCCAATAAATACTCACGACTGATCTCCTTTAGGATTGACTGGTTGGATCACCTTGTTGTCTAAGGGACTCTCGAGTCTTCTCCAACACCACAGTTCAAAAGCATCAATTCTTCGGTGCTTAGCTTTCTTTTTGTCCAACTCTCACATGCGTATATGACTACTGGAAAAACCACAGCCTTGACTAGATGGACCTTTGTTGGCAAAGAAATGTCTCTGCTTTTAATATGCTGTCTAAGTTGGTCATAACTTCCCTTCCAAGGAGCAAGCATCTTTTAATATCATGGCTGCAATCACCATCTGCAGTGATTTTGGAGCTCCCCAAAATGAAGTCTCTCATTGTTTCCACTGTTTCCTCATTTATTTGCCATGAAGTGATGGGACCAGATGCCATGATCTTCGTTTTCTGAATGTTTACCTTTAAGCCAATGTTTTCACTCTCCTCTTTCATTTTCATCAAGAGGCCTTTTAGCTCCTCTTCACTTTCTGCCATAAGGGTGGTGTCATCTGCATATCTCAGNGTTTTATATATAAAACAACTCTAGATGTAGCTATATATTATTATCATTTTAAAACTTTTGTTACTGTATAATGTATATAGGAAAGTACATATGTCCTAAGAGAATGGCTCTATAAATTTTTATATTTGGACACGCCTATTAAATTACCACCCAGATCAGTAAAATTAGTTTTCTGAATGTTGAGTTTTAAGCCAACTTTTTCACTCTCTTCTTTCACTTTCATCAAGAGGCTCTTTAGTTCTTCTTCACTTTCTGCCATAAGGGTGGTGTCATCTGCATATCTGAGGTTATTGATATTTCTCCCAGCAATCTTGATTCCAGCTTGTGCTTCTTCCAGCCCAGTGTTTCTCATGATGTACTCTGCATATAAGTTAAATAAGCAGGGTGACAATATACAGCCTTGACGTACTCCTTTTCCTATTTGGAACCAGTATGTTGCTCCATGTCTATTTCTAACTGTTGCTTCTTGACCTGCAGGTATCTCAAGAGGCAGGTTAGGTGGTCAATGGCCATCATCAAAAAATCTACAAAAAATAAATGTTTGAGAGGATGTGGATAAAAGGGAGCCCTCTTGCACTATTGCTGGGAATGTAAATTGATACAACCTCTCAGAGAACAGTATGGAGATTCCTCAAGAAAACTAGGAATAAAACTACCATATGACCCAGCAATCCCACTGCTGGGCATATACTCTGAGGAGACCACAATTCAAAAAAACACATTCACCTTAATGTTCCCACTGCAGCACTATTTATAATAGCCAGGACATAAAAGAAACCTAGATGTTCATTGACAGATGAATGAATAAAGAATTTGTGATACATTTATATGATGGAATATTACTCAGCTATAAAAAGGAAAGAATTTTAGTCAGTTGTAGTGAATTGGATGAAAATAAGCCTGTTTTGGGCTTCCCAGGTAGTGTTAGTAAAGAACCCACCTGCCAATGCAGGAGACGTAAAAGGCGTGGGTTCAAGCCCTGGTTTGGGAAGATCCCCTGGAGGAGGACATGGCAACCCACTCCAGTATTCTTGCCTGGAGAATCCCATGGGCAGAGGAGCCTGATGGGCTACATACAGTCCATAGGGTCGCAGAGAGTCAGACACCAATGGAGTGACTTAGTACACAAAACAGAGCCTGTTACACAGAGTGAAATGAAGTAAGTCAGAAAGAAAAAAAAACAAATATGGTCTATTAAAGCATATATATGGAATCTAGAAAAATGGTACTGGATGAACCTATTTTCAGGAATAGGAGACACAGATATAGAAGGCAATGGCACTCTCCTCCAGTACTCTTGCCTGAAAAATTTCAGGGACAGAGGAGCCTGGTGGGCTGCAGTCCCTGGGGTCACTGCGAGTTGGACATGACTAAGCAGCTTCGCTTTCACTTTTCACTTTCACGCGTTGGAGAAGAAAATGGCAACCCACTCCAGTGTTCTTGCCTGGAGAATCCCAGGAACAGGGGAGCCTGGTGGGCTGCCGTCTCTGGGGTCACACAGAGTCGGACATGACTGAAGCGACTTACCAACAGCAGCAGCATATATATGGTTATGACTCATTTGCAAAGTTGTATGGTAGAAACCAACACAACAATGTAAAGCAATTGTCCTCCAATCAAAAAAAAAAAAGAAAAAATAGTGATTTCTATATTAAAGAAACTAACATTTCAACAAATATATGTCTAGTGAATTGATTTCTTTTCACCTGTGAAACCACTGTTGAAGAATAAGAGGGGACAAAAAGCAGATATGCCAGTGATAAAGAGAGAGGCAGTAGTGACTAAAGGAAAAAACCTGGCCCATGAGTCCTGGCAGCAAAGAAAAAAAAGATTTTTGGTACTTTGAGATAAAGCTCTTATGGAGCTGTTATTATAGGGAAATCTGAATGCTAACAACACTTTCTGTTTTAACTCGTTTAGGAGAACTCTGTGAATGATAAAGCTATAAAACACTGTATGGAGATGAAACAATAATAAACTATTATGGCTTCCTCTGGTGGCTCAGTGGTACAGAATCCGTCTGCCAATGCAGGAGACATGGGTTTGACCCCTGGTTCAGGAAGATTGCCTAGAGAAGGAAATGGCAACTCACTCCAGTATTTTTGTCTGGGGAATCCCATGGCCAGAACAGCCTGGGAGGCTACAGTCCCTGGAGTCGCAAAAGAGTTGGACACGACTTAGCAACTAAACAACAAATATATTTCAGAATATAGCCACAGTCCCAATTTTTAACTCCCTGATGTCATCAATAAACTCATATATAAATATCTAAATAAAGTATTTTTGCTTGCTTGAGATTAAATAGCTTCTAGAAATATAAAGTCTGAAGTAAGAGTACATCAGGAGAAATGCTGGACTGGATGAAGCACAAGCTGGAATCAAGATTGCTGGGAGAAATGTCAAAAACCTCAGATAGGCAGATGACACCACCCTTATGGCAAAAAGTGAAGAAGAACTAAAGAGCCTCTTGAAGAAAGTGAAAGAGGAGAGTGGAAAAGTTGGCTTAAATCTCAACATTCAGAAAACAAAGATCATGGCATCCAGTCCCATCACTTCATGGCAAATAGATGAGAAAACAGTGGAAACTGTGACAGGCTTTGTTTTCTTGGGCTCCCAAATCACTGCAGATGGTGACTGCAGCCATGAAATTAAAAGACGCTTACCCCTTGGAAGGAAAGTTATGACCAACCTAGATAGCATATTCAAAAGCAGAGACATGAATTTCCTGACAAAGGTCCGTTTTGTTAAGGTTATGGTTGTTCCAGTAGTCATGTATGGATGTGAGAGTTGGACTATAAAGAAAGCTGAGTGCTGAAGAATTAATGTTTTTGAACTGTGGTGTTAGAGAAGACTTTTGAAAGGCCCTTGGACTGCAAGGAGATCCAACCAGTCAATCCTAAAGGAGATCAGTCCTAGGTGTTCATTGGAAGGACTGATTTTGAAGCTGAAACTCCAATACTTTTGCCACCTGATGTGAACAACTGACTCATTTGAAAAGACCCTGATGCTGGGAAAGATTGAGGGTGGGAGGAGAAGGGGAGGACAGAGGGTGAGATGGTTGAATGGCATCACTGGTCAATGGACATGAGTTTGAGTAAACTCCGGGAGTTGGTGATGGACTGACAGGGAGTCCTGGTGTGCTGCAGTCCATGGGGTCACAAAGAGCTGGACACAGCTGAGCAACTGAACTGAACTGAACTGAAGAGGTCCATTAAAATTGAACACTACCTTGCAACATCTCTGATTTTGCTATGTAAACCACAGACACACACACACAATTTTGGAAGACATAAAATAATCATTTTCTTAATGTTGTAATATGCAAAAATGAAATGCATAGGAAGATATTTACCACCTCAGAAATATGATATTTCCATTTCAAATAAATTTCTTCAGTAGTACTTATACCAGCACAAAAGCCATGTCTCCTGCATTGGCAGGCAGGTTCTTTACCACTGAGCCACCAGGGAAGCCACGAACAAGAGCACACCTAAATATTAAGAAAACTATCATTGTTCCAAATAATTCGTAAAATATTTAGGAGGAGACGTGGGTTAAATCTCTGGGTCTGGAAGATTCTGTGTGGAAGGAAATGGCAACCCACTCCAACATTCTTGCCTGGAAATCCCATGGACAGAGGAGCCTGTCCATAGGCTTGAGATTATTTAGACATACCCCAAAATATTTAGACATACCCCAATTTCATTTTCTAACACATATTGCATTACCCAGTTGAACCAGTATATGTCTTTTTTGTAAGCATATACTTATTTATTTAGTATGTAAACCTCGTTCCCTTTTAATTTTCTTCAGAAGAAATCTGAGGTCTAGATCATCATTCAGAGAGATATGTAGCTAAATAGACTTTCTCTCTCTAGATAGTGATTTTGAAACTAATTCCATGCAGAGAATAAATCTTCTCTAATAGAACAAATTCAACTTTTATCTGTTCCTTTTTAAATAATCCACTAGACCCTTTAAATTGCAAAGACCTTCCTTGACTTGAGGTCCCAGTCACCTCTTACAAGTAACCTAGAAGTGAAGTTTTTAAGGATTCCCTTACTTCTTAATAGGGCTTTCCTGGTAGTGCAGCTGGTAAAGAATCCGCCTGCAATGCAGGAGACCTGGGTTGGATTCCTGGGTCAGGAAGATCCACTGGAGAGTGATAGGCTACCCATTCCAATATTCTTGGGCTTCCCTTGTGGCTCAGCTGGTGAAGAATCTGCCTGCAATGGGGGAGACCTGGGTTCAATCTCTGGGTTGGGAAGATCTCCTGGAGAAGGGAATGGCTACCCACTCCAGTATTCGGGCCTGGAGAATTCCATGGAAAGAGTTCTATTCCTTTCATTTCTAAAANCTTGTGGCTCAGCTGTTAAAGAATCTGCCTGCAATGGGGGAGACCTTGGTTCTATCTCTGGGTTGGGAAGATCTCCTGGAGAAGGGAATGGCTACCCACTCCAGTATTCGGGCCTGGAGAATTCCATGGAAAGAGTTCTATTCCTTTCATTTCTAAAAAGCAACAGTAAATAATGAAACATTTCAAATAAGGTTTCTGTGAGAAACATAAACACAAATAAAAAATACCTGCCATTTATTCTGGAATGTGAAAACTGACTGCTTGTAATAGCACTGTATTTGAATAAGTCATACTGTCACAGTGACCTTTACTGATATATTATTTCCCAATATAAAGCATCAATCCTGCTACTTACAAGATCTTTTTTGTGCGTGCAAGACCTGCAGATCCATCAGGTAACAAAATAATGATTTGCTCTCTGTATAGTCCATGGGGTCGCAGAGAGTCAGACATGACCAGTGACTTACACTTTCACTTTACTCCTTAATTCATTCTACAAATATATGCAGAGAACTTCCCATGTTCTGGGCTATTCTTTCAGGACACAGAATAAGAGGTGTCCCCCTAAACACTCCAACTGTGTTCTTCTGTAAATAAATAACTGAAACAAAGTGTCATGGGGCCTGGCCCCACCTTGCAAAATCTAAAGGGGGCTAAGAAAGGGAGGGGCCAATTCTTTATGTGTAGTACAGAAAGTCTTCCAGAGGATATAACACCTAAGCACATGCATTAACCATGACCGGACCAAGAGGTCAAAGGAGATTTCCAAATGGAAATTGAGCAGAATCTTGGAAACCTGGACAATTTTGCAGTAGTTCATCACAATGAGAGGAAAGGATGTGGGGAGTAGGATAATTTCCCACTATTATATATAAAGACTTATAGCAACTTTGTTTACTATTTTGCTAATGAACTATGTAACCAGCAGACTATAGGGGGAACAGTTTAGTGCCTACCATATGAGAACACCAAGTCTGGCCTATTAGGGATTCTGAAAATGGTCAACTCTATCTAAGGTAGGCTAAGTCATGTTGGACAATAAATCGCTCCAATGTTTTAGAAGCTTAAGCCAAAACAAGTTTATTTCTTGCTTTATGCAGATTCTGTTGTAGGTCCTGGGCTATCCAGGGCAGCTGTGCTCAGGGTAATACTAGGGCATCCCAGGGTCCTTCAGTCCTGTGCCACTTCCATCTTACTATAACCTTCCGTGATTGCAGCAGCAAGGGAAGGGAACCTAGAGAACCAAGCACTGGCCTGTCAGTGAGTCTACCAGGAAATGAAACATTACATGTCTGCTCACATTTAGTTACAAGTTATATCACCATACCTAATTTCAGTGGGGTGGAGAGTATAATCCTCCCCTATACCTAAACCCAGAAAGAGGACAGGAAAAATTGGTAAGCACTCAAAATGCCTTCAGTAGTCATGAAATGTTATGGTATCGTTTTATGGTTCAAATTAGACTAATGGAGTTTACTGCTGCTGCTGCTGCTAAGTTGCTTCAGTTGTGTCTGGCTCTGTGCGACCCTATAGACGGCAGCGCGCTAGGCTCCTCTGTCCCTGGGATTCTCCAGGCAAGAACACTGGAGTCGGTTGCAATTTCCTTCTCCAATGCATGAAAGTGAAGTCACTCAGTCGAGTCCACTCTTAGCGATCCCATGGACTGCAGCCTACCAGGCTCCTTCGTCCATGGGATTTTCCAGGCAAGAGTACTGGAGTGGGTTGCCATTGCCTTCTCCGAAGGTTGAACCTAACTAAAGTTTATTCTTCATCTAGCGATTGAAAGTTACATATCTGATTCATGAAACTGTTTAACCTGTGTCATTTAAAGACTAAAATTCAGATGGATTTAAATAGAGTGATTTGATAAATATTAATATCAAAGAAAATGTTGAAAAGCAATTTTTTTCTGGTATGTTTCTGATATTATAATCCACATAAGCTACTTTTTTCTCCTTTTTATACTCAGAGATACACTGAAAGGCATATATCCCGCACAGGAGAGAATAAATATTAAATTAATGCCTCTCCATAGAGACAACAGGCATACTGGTAGATATTTTTTATGTTAGTTTCAGCAATCTTTGTATCAATCCCTGTAGATTCAGCTACAATGGGTAAACTGAGAGAACATCTAGTCAAGCAGTGGTTCTAAGTATCAACCTAATTTTTACCACCTTCCAAATGTTATTGTATCAATAGGGTGAAATGGCTAACAGATGTTCTACAGGATGCTAATACCACAGTACAGGCCTCATTTACGATCTTCTTTCACTTAATGTCTCTACTACAGTTGATGGAAATACTTTAAACTGTAAAGTTACTTTCTTCATTAATTCACATTATTTTTCGGAATGCAGACTTTCTTTCGGGCCCATCAGAAATGGCTTGCTCCTTACAATACCTGGCAGGCACATATAATAGCACACAGGATTTACAAATATTTCTTTGTCAGGTGTAAAGAATCCCATAGAGTACGCACGTGGGAACTAAAACGTATACACAAGTACACGGTTGTGCCTATGTGAGTCCTTTCTTCCCATAAAACTTTCAAGAGGTGAATAAAACCTGTCATTAGATTCTTAGTTTATAGATCGTTATTAGACATAATATTGTCTGGTCCTCATGTCACAGTGTTAAAAGCTTAAAAATAAAAAAATAAAAAAAAAAGAAGGAAAAAAATGCCTCTGAAGACAGGACAAGCTTACACCTGCCACCAATTAGAAAGATCACAGTGTCACAGGTATGCTTTTAACAGGATAGCAACCTCAGAGGTCAAGTTGGAGGAAACGGGAGAGGGGTGAGGTGGGCGGAGAGGGAAGGGGAGAAAGCACCCTGGACGGAGATCAGACTGCAGAGAGGGCAAGCTGCAGACCCCATCCTGAGGGTTTCTCCCGGTACTTCCGCAGGGCACAGGTCCTCCGCTCCGGTCCTCGCAAGGGGGTACGCTCCCTTCCTCCCCACCTGTGCGGCTGGGCTTCCCGGAGCGATGCCCTAGTGGTGGGAGTGAGAACACGCCGCGCGTGAGCCTCCTTTCGGTTCAGCTCCCCCAGCTGGACCCCGAAGCCCCGGGGGAAGGAAACTACCATTCAGTGCTCCCCCATCCCCGCCCCGTTCCTCTCTCCGGCTCGCTGCCCGTCTCGCTTAGATGCCGCCGAGCCCCATCGGCACTTCTGGGCGGCCGTCAGGCGGAGGCGGCTGCGAGCTCCCGGGCTCCAGGGACGGAGATGGGGCAGGGTGAGTGAGCCGGCCCGGCCAGAGGCTCCGCACCGCCCGGCACCCGCCCACGGGCAGAGGAGGCGCTGTCTGGCCCGGCCCGCGCGGGGCAGAGCCTGGGAGAGGCTTGGCGCTCTCCCCTTCCTCCCAGTCCCGGCTGGGAGCCGAACGCGAGCGCGCCAGCCGGGGGAGGGAAGAGTGGGAGAGGAAGCCGCGGGAGAGAACAGGGAGCCACTGTGTCCTTTTGAAAAGAAAGTAGGAACCCTGGGTGGGAAAAAAACAAAGGCNCCTTCCTCCCAGTCCCGGCTGGGAGCCGAACGCGAGCGCGCCAGCCGGGGGAGGGAAGAGTGGGAGAGGAAGCCGCGGGAGAGAACAGGGAGCCACTGTGTCCTTTTGAAAAGAAAGTAGGAACCCTGGGTGGGAAAAAAACAAAGGCGCCCTCCCAACTTTTCTTCGCGAAAAGTTTTCCCAGGGCGTTTTGTTTGTGCGAACTCGGCCGGCGGAGCCCGGGATCGCGCTGCCGGCGTGGCCGCTGTTCCTGCGCGCCTCGCCCCGCTCCTCCTCCTTCCAGCCTGGGCAGCTCCGCTCCCTCCCCGAGAGGCGCCAAATGGCTACCCAGTAACCTCGCGGGGCGGGGGCTGCAGCGCCGCCTCCTGCCGCCAGCGCTCCGGGCGGCCGCTAGNGATGTGCTTAGGATTCAAAATGTCATGGTTCATTGGTCAGCAGATTTTGTTCAGAAGGTTGAAATGGGCCCTCTATCTGTTTGTATTATGTTTTCCTCCTTTTTTTTTTTTATGGTGGTGTAATACACACAAAATTTACCATCTTAACCATTTTTAAGTGTACAGTTCAGTATTAGGTACATTCATATTGTTGTACAACTGTTATCACTGTCTGTCTCCAGAACTCTTCTCATCCTGCATAATTGAAACTCTGTACCCTTTGAACACAAATCCCCCATTTCTCCTCTCCCCACCACTCCTAACATCTGCTCTTCCGCTTTCTATCTCCATGATTTTGGACTACTCTTATTATCTTGCATCAGTGGAATCAGTCTTTTTCTTTTTGTGACTGGTTTAGTTCACTTATTATAGTATCCTCAAGATTCATCCATGTTTATCATATATCAGAATTTCCTTCCTTTTTGAGACTGAATAGCAATCTACTTTTATGCATTTATTTATTGATGGACACGGGTTGCTCCCCATGTTTTAGCTATTGTGACTATTGCTGTTAGGAACGGGAGTGTTTAGCTATCTCTTTAGGACACTGCTTTCCGTTCTTCTGAAGCAGAATTCTAGATCTTATGGTCATCCTGGGCTTCCCAGGTGGCTCTAGGGGTAAAGAACGATGCTGCCAATGCAGGAGACAAAAGTGACGCAGATTCGATCTCTGGATTAGGAAGATCCCCTGGAGTAGAAAATGGCCCCACTCCAGTATTCTTGCCTGGAGAATCACATGGACAGAGGAGGCTGGTAGGCTACTGTCTGTTGGTTCTCAAAGAGCCAGACACGATTGAAGCGACTTAACACAGCATGGTCATCCTGTTTTTAATTTTTTCGAGGACAACTATACTGTTTTCCATAGCAGCTATACCATTTTCCATTTCCCAGAACAGGGCACAAGGCTTCTGATTTTTCTACATCCTTGCCAACACCTGTTGTTTTATTTTTTTGAAAGCAACCATTGTTACGTGTGAGATGGTATCTCATTGTAGTTTTGATTTGCTTTTCTCTAATGATGTTGAGCATCATATCACATGCTTATTGGCCATTTGTATATCTTCTCTTGAAAAATGTCTATTAAAGCTTTTGCCTATGTTTCTTTTGGTTTGCTTTTTTTGGCAGTTGAGTTTTAGGAACTCGTCATATTCCAGATAGTAATCCCTCATCCTCTACCTGTCTTTGTAAGGCATTATTGGCACACATCTATACCCACTTATTTGCATATTGTTTATGGCTTCTTTCATATTATAGCTGAGTAGTCTGGGCAGAGATATTATGATCTGTAAGCTAAAAATATTAGCCTTCTGTCCATGTGCAGAAAAAACTTTGCTGATCCCATGGGCCAACTTATAAAATTGGTAAATGAAGTAGTGGTGATTCCAAATTTATCTACTTGGGAGGGAGGCATATAAGTATTGAACTTATATATTAGAACAAAATGATATTTGTTTGCATAAAGCAAGATAATTCTTATAGCAAGCTTTTGTATTCAATGGTGATCAGTGGTTGTGTTTCCTCCTGCCCCCACCAAGTGAAAACTTAGGCTTGGCTTGTTGGCAAGCAATGTAGAAACTATAACATTGATGTGATATCAGAATATATTTTAAAGAAAAGTTCTACACTTCTGTGCTGGAGATTCTTTCATGAAAAATGACTGATGTATGATAAAAGTGTTTAGAAACAAACATGCCTAGGAGAACCTTGATCAAAGGTAGACTTAATTCCTATCTAGTTTTTTTCAGCCTATACCTATTTTCAGTTAAGCAAACTGTCTTTATAACAGTGTTTCATATCCTGCAGCTTTTAGTGCTCTAATATTAGAGTGACAGTTATTAGAAGACTTTTTTTTTTAATGACTTTGTGAAATTTTTTCCCCATCTGTTACAGTAAAAACAAACTAAAAGTATGGGAGAAAGAAGTTTCCCATGGCTATTTATAAAGGGCCAAATGTCTTCAGTTTTGATACAGACTTCATATCTGAGGAATGAATCCCTTGGAAGAGATTCTCAAAGACTGACTAGTCTTTAGAAAAATGCTAGAGTGAGCTTGTTCCCCCCCACCCCATACTTTAAGTTCACATTGTTGCTTATAAATTTAAGTAAGTTGAAACTATTTATTGACTTTGGACATTAAAAAAAAAAAACTGTGAAAGGGAGTCCGTGGTAGTCTAGTGGTTAGGATTCAAAACTTACACTGCAGAAGCCTGAGTTCAATCCCTGCTCTTGTGTGCCATACCATACAGTCAAAATACAAAAAAAAAAAAAAAAAAAAAAATTAAAAAAAAGTCTCAGATGAGCATGTATACTTAGGAGTGGAATTGCTAGGTCAGAAGAGTATGCATGCATACTCATCTTTTATAGACACAGTCATTTTTCCAAAGTGATTCCACCAATTTATACTTCCCATCAGCAACATGTGAAAGTTCTAGTTGTTCCACAGTTTCGCTAAGAATTAGAAATGGTCAGTCTTTTCCATTTTAGTTTTTCTGCCAGGTATGTAAAAGACTGCATTCTGTAATATCTCAATAAAGCTAGGCGGGGGGTGGGAAATGGGTGCTGTGGAGTTGAATTGTGGAGTAGTTTGACCAAGAAATGCTTTAAATGGGATGCTCATCTCATCATTACAACAGCAAAGAATGCAGACAGGAGAAACAGTTTAAGCTCAGCTGGTAGAAAGCTGAAAACTAAGAATTATTTGCAACTTTTACTGTATTTTAAATAGCTACACATCTTTACAAAGGTTACAATTTTCAAGTTTCACAGGGAACAAATGAAGATATTTAGGTATCCTATATGGGGCAGTATCGTGATGTGCCTTTTCATGCTGTGTAACTCAGACTGATACCTCAGACAGAGGCAGGCTTTCAGGAACTGGGTGGGAGGGAAACACAATACATTACAGAACTGAGTCATTTTCTTAACTTCTACTTTCTAGAAAAAAAAAAAAAAGAGGGTAGCCTCCTTACGGCTTTCAGGTATGTGGTTGTGACGTGGTGAGGATGGAGGTTCTAGGTGAGCAGGGAGAAGAATCATCTCTGAATTCCTGTTCTTTCATGTACCCTTCCTATTGAATACCCTCCTCCACTGAAAGCAGAGCTTTAGAGTAAATGTAAATAAACAATTACTTTTTGAAAAAGAGTATGGGTTAATAGGACAGGGGTTTTCCTTGGTAATTGCCTCAGGCTTGGAGAAGGTTGCTTTGGATGGAATTAAAAGTGAAAATGCCATCCATATTGGGTGGGATTTGATTTTTAAAATAGATAGCTCAGTTAGTAAAGAATCTGCCTGCAGTGCAGGAGACCCTGGTTAGATTCCTGGGTTGGGAAGATCCGCTGGAGAAGGGATAGGCTACCCACTTCAGTATTCTTGGGCTTCCCCTGTGGCTCAGCTGGTAAAGAATTCACCTGCAATGTGGGAGACCTGGGTTCAATCCCTGGGTTGGAAAGATCCCCTGGAGAAGGGAAAGGCTACCCACTCCAGTATTCTAGTCTGGAGAATTCCATGGACTGTATAGTTCATGGGGTCACAAAGAGTCAGATAACGACTGAGCGAGTTTCACTTTCAAAGTGGTTCAGAGTTGAGCCTCTGCTGTGGGATCAGAAAAGAAGCTGAGATACAACACTCTGGATTCAAAATGTAGATCTGCTTTTAAAATAATGATTTTTGATTTTGTCATGTAAGGTTTAACTTGATTTTAAATATGGGAATCACAATATGTTTTTTAAACAATAATATCAGTGGAAAGATGCATTGTTTCTCAATGTAATTAATTTGAGAGATTAAAACTACTTTGTATGCATTTTGGCATATTTTTAAAAATTACACCATTTCACTTTGTAGCGATGCGATTGCTGCTTCTGTACTTAACACCAATATTTATTTGTGAGGAAATAGAGTTAAGATGCTTGAATCTAGGTGGGCCATTTATCACTAGTCCTTGACTTTCATCTCTGTAACCTGTACCCCTGCTATTACAAGGACATTCACACATGCCATTGTTTCTGGAGAAATGGAAGTGAAGTATTAGAATAACCTCAAGGGGAACAGCCAGAGTTTCAACAGCTGCTATAGTCGTGTATATCAGTTCAGTTGCTCTGGGGAAGCAGGAAATTGAGTTGCTAAATCCAAAAATGGCTACCACTTTGCCTTTCCCACGTCTGATGGATGTGCTGTTGTTTCTAGACCAATTGAGTTCACAGTGGTCAAGATAATATAAAGCCATTGAATTGCTTTTCTTCTTTGTGCTCACGTGGTTGCACATTACACACAAAGTGGAAGTGGCCAAAAGAGGAGCAGTCTCCTCCTCCTCTTTGTCAGGTACCCCAGCTCCAGGACAGTCAGGCAATGGACAGGGTCCCTGTCTCACGGGACAGCCTCTGTGTTTTGCGGTGTGAGCTTATCTCGTTATTCTCGGGTGTGCATGGTTATGTTAGTTACTGGCTGCAGAACTACTGAGTAACCTGTCCTACCTCCCTCTCTTTTGTTTCCACATAAGGTGCCCATTCCCAGGAAGCAGTTAGATGCTTTACCTTAAAACAAAAAAAAAAATTTTTTTTTTTTGCTGTGTTTCAAAAGAGCAAATCTGAAATTGGCAAAGAATGTTGGCAGGTGGAGAGAAACTACTTTTTACACATTTGTCTTTTGATACCAGGCTACCAGTCATCTTTCTTCAGTTTTCTCTTTCTCTAAAAGAGGATAAGTTTGACTGACTTTATTACCAGTGAACTTTCCCCCACCCCCAGAAGAGTTAGGTGTGACTTCATTTGAAAAAAAAACATATATTTAATTTAACACTAGATCAGAAAGGGGAAATAATACTGGGTTGTTTTTTTTCCCCCTTACATATAATTAAGACAAATTTTGTATCTAGAACCTATTCCAACCTATAGTTTACTCTAGTTTATCATACATTTTTTATATACAGTTTGATCTGAAAGGAGCAGTGTCCAAGAGTAATTCATATAATCTGTTCATCTGTTGTGATCCTGTATGTCTGTGGAAATACATAGGAAATTCATTCTTAGATGATGTTAAGAAAACATAGTCCTGAAGTTTGTGCTGGTAACTCTGTGAAGCCTCGGAATGTGTTTTCAGCTAATTTAGTAGTTATAAGTGATATAGCCTAGAATGAATGCACTTAGAGGCATTTTTAGAGTTTCCTTCCTAATTAAATTTAGGATTACATGTGTATGTGTGTGTTGCACACCAAATGTTTTGGACTTTTTTGTGTGACTCATAGTTGATTATTCAAGCTCAACTTAGTGGCAATTCTGAAAGTTATCTGAAGGTGTTGAATGAATATTTGCTGTAATTTTTGTATTCTTCCAGGTATTTAGCAAAACACAAGTTGAAGTTGGCAGTGTAGAATATTTGAATGTCCTGGATTTGGGGAAGTCTCAGTTTCCTCATATCACTGTAAAATCTAGGCAAGGTAAAGAGATCAAATTTCTGAACTCCACAGAAAATTGTAATGGATTGAACACAAAAGCATCCCAAGTGCCATTGGGGTTAAAGGACCAATCAAAGGAGCATCCAGAAATGATGGGCTATACTGAAGGCACACTCAGTATAGGAGGCAGAGAGTTGTACAGCGATAGCTATTTTTATCCTTGACATCTTTACCACTTACCAGTCTTCACAGGAGATATCATAAAATTTCCTGCCAAGAAACAATTTTTAAAAATTCTGGCACTTAGCCATTTTGCTTTACTAGTTAAAGGCATTTCAGAATGCTGTGCTCTCAAATCAAACCCAGTCAAAGCCTTTGTTTCTTGTGATGATTGTGCATCCTGGCCTGTGATCTGTGTGACTGGTGTGGGTGTGTCTCAGGGCTGAACTTTGCACACTTTATCTCTGTGGCCCCTGGAGTATTTCCTCAGGATGATACTTACCAGTGCAGCCCTGAATCAGGGACTCTTGTGAAGGTGGATGGAGAATATGCAAGAAAAGGAGGGGAGCCTTTAGGAGTTGAGTATGGAGGCTTTTTTCTTCCTTGAATCCTGGAAACCCAGTCTAAAATTAACACTGCCAACACGAGACAGTTTTCACTGATGTATGTATTTAAAGTTCTGAAACTGGGGACTTCCCTGGAGGTTTAGTGATGGGACTTTGTGCTTCTACTACAGGGCATGTGGGTTTGATCCCTGGTTGGGGAGCTGAGATTCTGCATGCCCTGCAGCACAGCCAAAAAGGGAAACAAGTCTAAAATTGGCTATGTCAGTGCAGAAACAATGTTCAAAGTATTTATTTTTAAAATAAAGTGGGAAAAATGGTAATATCTGTAGGTAATTTGATTTTTTATATTTAAATACAGTAAGTGTATATTTCAGTTGTATATTGAGCCCTTAAGTGATCTGCTTATGTTTTTACACTTTTGTTTCATGGGAAAAAAGTGAAATTTCATGGTTTGTGAAGGGGAGAATTTTCTTGACATTTTTCCTTCTTTGGTTAGCCAAATAGATTCATGCTGCTTTAAGTAGAGGTAATTACAATTTTATTTGGGAAGGTAGGTGAAGAAAGGAACAGGAAAATAGGCAAAATATGTTCAGTTATAGAAAAATGAAGAGCAGAACAGTCTCTGATGGCAGAAGAGGAGGCAGTGGTGCAAAATTGCTAGACTACGCAGACGCTAAACTAGCAAATTGAGGTTTGTGGTCTTTAATCTCTTACTTTCAGTTGGTAACTCTGGTACTATTAATTTGTGAAACACTTCTGTGATCTTAGGTTATTAGAAAGCATTTTCTGCCCCCCAAAATGTATATATAACATCTTCAAAAATACCCTGTATGTTTTGTGGGAGGAGAGATTCCATGAACGTTAATTAATAGTTATGCCAATGACAGTTATTCTCTACAGTGTTATTTATAGGTCATATCACTTGATTACTTATTTTTCTAATAGGCAATATATTCAAATGGCACAGAGTTCAAAAGAGAAAAATGATGAAACAGTGAGAGATTCTCCCTATATACCGTTCACCCAGGTTTTCTCCCTAGAGGCAATCATGTTATGGTTCTTACAAACCTTTGTGGGATACTCTACACCAGTGCTGTCCAATGGGAATATAATGTGAGCCACAAATACAATTTTAAATCTAGGAGCTAGATTTAAAAACTCAATTTAAATGATATATTACACGATGTAGTGGTTAACATGCTTCTAGTTCTACAGAACAGTAAAGTTGTCTTTAGTAGAAAAAAAAATTTTACATTGTCAGATTTGAAATATAGATAAACTATGCAAAATTTGAATTTTAGTTTTTTAGTCACATTAGTTGCATCTCTAGTGCTGAAAAGCCTTATGTGGCTGGTGTGTACTCCATTGGACGGAGCATCTCCTTACACTCAGAAGGGAAATGGGTGTGTGTATGCATATTGTTTCTTACCCTTTTATATTCTATTTGATTACATAAAGGGCTCTATTGTTTTCTCCATAACTGCGTGTTATGCCTTTGTAGGGATGACCGTAATTTATACAACCAGTCCCTTAATGATGGATACTTGAATTTATTTCTCCCTCTCCTGCCCTTTTACTGTTGTTAAGTGATTATTAAGTGTTATTAAGCATCCTTTAATCAGGGTAAAATTTCATGTACTAATACCCTTTCCTGGTATGTTTGATTAAATTAACTAGATTGTGAAACCCTAAAAAAGAGACCATATTCTTTTACTTTAAAAAATTTTTCATCTTCAATGAATTTCTACATATGTGAACTTGTAATCACAAACCAGATCAAAATATAGAATATTTCTAGGAGCATAGCGTCCTCTGTCTTGCTCTCTTCTTATCATTACTCTGACTTCCAGCACAATAGATTAGTTTTGCTTATTTGTGAACTTCATATAAATGGAATCAAATAATTCTTTTGTGTCTGGTTTAGCATTATGTCTGTTAGATTGATCTACATATTTTGGGGGGCAGTAAATCATTTTTTTCATTGCCATGTAATATTCCATCATATAAGTATATATTTTTATTGTAATATTTATAGACTTTTGCTCCTTTTACAGTTTTTAGCTCTTATAAGCAAAGCTTCTGTGAACAATTTTGTACCAGTCTTTTCATTGGCATAAATATTCACTTCTGGCTAAATGATTTGGAGTTAAGCTCAGCTCTCTTTCTCCACATACGTGCACGTGTGTGCATGCACACACACACGATTCTTAATTCCATGTGGTTCTTAACACATACTAGATGATCGCTAAATGATTGAAGATACATTACTAACTAGTCATGTACTGTGAGGTTAGTTCAATCTTACTAAAAATATTGAACAATAGTTCCTTATTGACTCTATTATTCTTATATGAGATATAAAGCATAGCATTTTACCCAGGCTATACACATTTCTTTTCTCTTGTTCCCCTTTTTTAAACCCCTTGTTTTAAAAACTGAGGTATAGTTGATTTACAATGTTACATAAGTTTCAGGTGTACAACTTAGTGATTTCAATTTTAAGGATTATATTCCATTTATAGTTATTATAAAATGGTGGCTATATCCTCTGTGTTATATAACATATCCCTGTAGCTTATTTATTTTACGCTTAGTAAGACACTAAGTGTAAAATGCTGAGTGTATTATTTTACACTTTGTACCTCTTAATTGCCTGCCCCTATCTTGTCCCTCCTCTTCATTTTCTGCACTGGTAATTACTGTTTGTTCTCTATACTTGTGAGTCTGTTTCTTTTTTTTTTTTCTTATAGTCACTAGTTTATTTTATTTTTTAGATTTCACATGTTAGTGATATCATTCAGTATTTGTCTGACTTACTTCACTAAGCCTAATAGCCTCAAGTCCATCCATGTTGATGCAAATAGCAAACTTTCGTTCTTATAAAGTTTATCACTGAGAAATATTCCATTGTGTGTGTGTGTGTGTGTGTGTGTGTGTGTGTATGCATGCCACATCTTTATGCATTCATCTGTTGATGCACACGGGTTGTTTCACACCTTAGCAACTGTATATAATGCTGCTATAAACATTGGGGTGCATATATCTTTTCAAGTTAATGCTTTCCTTTTCTTTGCATATATACCCAAGAGTGAAATTGATGGATCATATGGCAATCATGTATTTAGTTTTTTGAGGAACCTCCATACTGTTTTACATAGTGCCTGCACCAGTTTATATTACCACCAACAGGATACAAGGGTCCCCTTTTCTCTACATCCTCACAAACATTTGTTATTTATGGGATTTTTGATGCCAGCCTTTCAGGCAGTGATATCTTATCACTAGAAATCACTGATTTCCATTTCTCTGATTAATGATGTTGAGTATCTTTTCTTACGCTTGTTAGCCATCAGTATATTATTTTTGGAAAAATGTCTGTTCAGGTCTCCTGCCCATTTAACTGGGGTTTTTTTGTTATGTTGGATTGTATGAATTCTTTATATATTTTGGATATTAACCTCTTATTGGTTATTATCATTGTCAAATATTTTCTCCCCATTTGGTAGGTTGTCTTTTTGTTTTGTAAATGGTTTCCTATGTGAAACCATGTTCTTAAATGTTGTTCTTGTATGTATTGCTGGGTTTAATTTAATGCATGAACATACCTAGATACATAATGCTCAGTTATTGGTTGGATAGGTGTTATTTAAATTATTTGTGTGAACTGGGCAAGAGATCAGTGTTGGGGATATGGATCAGCAAATTACTTGTCTACTTGTTACTTGTGGTATAAGCTTAGTTACACAAAAACTGAGTAGTTAACATTCATCTTCTTATTGAAACTGTCCAATGAATATTTTTCATTGAAATATGGTTGATGTACAGTGCTACGTAAGTTACAAGTGTACAATATAATTAACATTCATTTTTGTAGACATTAACGAACAAATTGTTGCTGAGACCCTATCAAATAGCCTATGTAAAAGTGCTGTTGTAAATCTCTCAGTATTCTACTATAAAACTCTATTCTTGGTTTGAGATTCTCTTTTAGCATTAATACCTGCAGTAGTATTTATGAAAGAAATATACATTTCATTAGTAGTTCAAGTGAAAATTCTGAGTAATGACACTTCCATCACAAACTTCCAGGAAAGAATAACTCTGGCCTTCATGGGTAGTGTTGTTTAACAGGACATAAGTGCTGTATTATTATTTGCAGCTTAAATAGTCCTATTTGAATAATGATAGCAGAGTAACATTTGATTTACAGAATATAGGTTTTGAGTGGAGAAGGAAATAGTGACCCACTCCAGTATTCTTGCCTGGAGAATCCCAGGGACGGGGGAGCCTGGTGGGCTGCCATCTATGGGGTCGCACAGAGTCGGACACGACTGAAGCAACTTAGCAGGAGCAGGTTTTGAGAGTAAAATAAGTAGTCATTAATTATATGATTAATTAGTACATAAGAATTCTTCTCATTTGTGTCAACACCCTGAAATCTAAATTGACGAGAATCTTACTATTTTGATCCAGTTCTTCTATCAGTAGAAGAAATCAGTATTTTGATGTGAACAATAATTACAGAAGAGTAAGATTAAAAAAAAAAAGAGGGTATATTTTCCAGCTCATGAAAGAAGAGGTTGAAAATTTAGAGGTATCATAATGAAAGAAATTATATTGTCAAATAGGCACTTAGGAAAGAAAAATCAGTATGAGTGTTCCTTCTAGTGTTTTTGAGAGTTACACTTCAAAATGGATCTAAAACTGTGAATATTATAATGGAAAACAAGTTCATTCTTATTTTTTTTCTTAATGCTTTCACCAACAAGTTGGCATTTTACAGTGTTCTTAAAAAAAACCCCAACAAACCCTCTAAAGAAGTAATCATTTAATACATGGGCTGGTGAGAGATCATTCTGTAAAGCATTCTAAGCAAGTCTGATCCTCTCCATTTAACTCAGCCTACCTTACTGTTGTCTGACAGGGTGAACGAGTACATTTAATTTGGCTCTTTGGCATTTAGCAACATTTGGTTTTGGTTTCAAATAAAACTGGTCCAGCCGGAAGTCAGAATAAGCACTTGGCAGGCAGCTATTGTAAAGGGCAGTTGGAGGCAGTAGACCTGGGACCGAATCTCTGCTCTGCCACTCACAGGCTTAGGCACTTTCTCTCTTGTCACAGGTGTTTCCCAGGTAGCTCGGTGGTAGAGAATCCACTTGGCAATGCAGGGTACTGAGGAGTCATTGCAGTTCCATCCCTGGGTCGGGAAGATCCCCTGGAAGAAGAAATGGCAAGCTATGCTTGCCTGGAAAATCCCTGGGACAGAGGAAGCTGGCAGGCTACAATCCATGAAAAGTTGCACGCAACTGAGAAAGCACACACACACCTCTCACCTGGCCTTGGTTTCCTCCCTGGTGGAGGAAGAGGACAGCCCAGAATGAAAGTACGAAAGTAACACCACATGCCAGGCATTGTGTTTATGTTCGTTAACTTTTAAATATTATCTACTTTGTCGGTACTCAGCCTTTTGTAATGCTGGCATCATTACTACACTAACTGGAAAGCACAGAACAAGGAGTCAGGCCCTATTTTTATTTTCCTCTTCCTGGAAGTAAGCGATGGGTTGGTTTTCTTAAGTATACTGTGAAAGGAGCCTGGTGGGCTGCAGTCCATGGGGTCACTAAGAGTTGGACACGACTGAGCGACTGACTTCACTTTCACTTTTCACTTTCATGCACTGGAGAAGGAAATGGCAACCCACTCCGGTGTTCTTGCCTGGAGAATCCCAGGGATGGAGGAGCCTGGTGGGCTGCCGTCTATGGGGTTGCACNAAGAGTTGGACATGACTGAGCGACTGACTTCACTTTCACTTTTCACTTTCATGCACTGGAGAAGGAAATGGCAACCCACTCCGGTGTTCTTGCCTGGAGAATCCCAGGGATGGAGGAGCCTGGTGGGCTGCCGTCTATGGGGTTGCACAGAGTTGGACACGACTGAAGTGACTTAGCAGTAGCAGTATACTGTGAAAGTCCCCATGCCAGATGCAGGGAAGTTGTTCTTGGAACACTGAATACAGAATGGGTACTGATCTGGATGAAAAATCACATTCCCTTTTAAAGGAGAAAAATGCCCTGTTTGAGATTTGGACTATGCTACCAAGGTGATTGTAATTGTTTGTTTCTCTACTTTGCCATTTGGAAAGTGCCTACCTTTTAATATTTTCTCCTATGGAAGATGAGAGTAACCCTAACTGCGTTTCTCTGATTTTGTTACTGAAAATTTGTGACTGAAAACTTTCCTTTGTAGTATCATAGATCATCAGTATTCAAAAGAGGGAGTTGAGGTGTGATACATCATTCTAATCATAAGCTATCATGTTTTGTAGAGAACTTTGTTGTTTTTACATATAGATTATATAAGATCTTTCACCTCCGTAAACAAGAAAGTTTAGCTCAGTTCAGTTACTCAGTCATGTCTGACTCTTTGCTTCCCTGTCCTTCACCAACTCCCAGAGCTTGCTCAAACTCACGTCCATTGAGCTGGTGATGCCATTCAACCATCTCATTCTCTGTCATCCCCTCTCTTCCCACCTTCAATCTTTCCCAGCATCAGAATCTTTTCCAAGGAGTCAGTACTTTGCATCAGGTGGCCAAAGTATTGGAGATTCAACTTCAGCATCAGTTCTTTCAATGAATATTCAGGACTGATTTCCTTTAGGACTGGCTGGTTTGATCTCCTTGCTGTCCAAGGGACTCTCGTCTTCTCCAACACCACAGCTCAAAAGCATCAATTCTTCGGTGCTCAGCCTTCTTTGTGGTCCAACTCTCACATCCATACATGACTACTGGAAAAACCATAGCCTTGACAAAACAGACCTTTGTCATCAAAGTAATATCTCTGCTTTTTTAATATGCTGTCTAGGTTGGTCATAACTTTTCCCCCAAGGAGCAAGCATCTCTTAATTTCATGGCTTCAGTCACCATCTGCAGTGATTTTGGAGCTCCCCAAAATAAAATCTGTCACTGTTTCCACTGTTTCCCCATCTATTTGCCATGAAGCGATGGGACCAGATGCCATGATCTTAGTTTTCTGAACATTGAATTTTAAGCCAACTTTTTTACTCTCCTCTTTCACTTTCATCAAGAGGCTCTTTAGTTCTTCTTTGCTTTCTGCCATAATGGTGATGTCAAGAAAGTTTGCTTGACTCAAAAGTATAATGAATCATTATATTTTACCACAAATGCTGTAGAATGAAGTGACAGTTTAGAAACTAACTTTAGTTATTGATAAGAGGGATCTCCAGGTGCTGACTCCTTCACCCTCAACGATGCTATGACTGTGTTATTTAGTACAGAGGAGGCAAGTGGGCAGCATTTGTCCAGATTATGTAAAATTGTACCTCTTTAAGTTCTGGTGGCAACATGATGACACAGTCTGAAAATTAACCCAGTATACCCTTGACTAAAAGTCTGTTGTCGAGGAAATAGTTAAACTAGCCTTATTTATTTTCCTGGATTCACTTTTTATATTGTTGTTGTTCAGTTGCTCAGTCATATCTGATTCTTTGTGACCCCATGGACTGCAGAACTCCAGGCTTTCCTGTCCTTCACCATCTCCCAGATGTTATATAGGAATATTTTCTCTATTCTTGGAGGTGAGTTTTGATGTTAAAGAAGAAAGACTAATTCAAAATTTCTTTGCCTAATTAAGATCCATTTCCCCTTAATTGTTGTTGTTGTTCAGTTGCTAAGTTGTGTCCAACTCTTTGCAACCCCATGGACTGTAGCATGCTAAGCTCCTCTGTCCTTCACTATCTCCTAGAGTTTGCTCAAATTCATGTCTGTTGAATTGATGATGCTATCTAACCATCTCATTCTCTGCTGTCCCTTTCTCCTTTGATTGCCTTCAGTCTTTCCCAGCAGGAGGGTCTTTTCCAAGGAGTGGACACTTCGAATTAAGTAGCTAAAGTATTGGAGCTTCAGCATTAGTCCTTCCAATGAATATTCAGGGTTGACTTCCTTTAGAATTAGCTGTTTTGACCTCCTTGCAGTCCAAGGGACTCTCAAGGGTCTTATCCAGCATTACAATTTGAAAGCATCAATGTTTACTTGCTTTCCAAGTAAACTTGATAAGTTTAATGAAAAAATTCAGGCAGAATATGGAGTGTGGTTGCTTTACAATGTTGTGTTAGTTTCTGTTGCACATTGAAGTGAATCAGCTATATGTATATATATATCTCCTCCGTCTTGGATCTCCTTCCCCCTGTGTTTTACAAGTTAGTATGTAAAATCATATGGAGCCTTATTAAATGCTTCAGAAATTGAATGAATATTTGTAAATTCCTTCAAATTTCTACTACTTGAAAGGATCCAGGTCACAGTTGTTTAAGAACAGAGGATGATGGCTTGAGTGACTCTGATCATACCAGCAAAAAGTGTTTATGGAACACTGTTCACCAGGTTTGTGTTAAATCCGTGGCATGTACTACTGCACATAACAGTCAACAACCATTGTATAAAGCCATTGTAGTTGTTATCCAGGTTGTGCAGAAGAGGAAGCTGAGGGTCCTGTCTGGGGTCACATGGCTAGGCAGTGGCTGATCTCAGAGTGGGATGCATTGTTTTGATCGCTTTGCGTTCTGCTTCCCTCCCTCCCCAACTGCTAGGGGTGGCAAAGCCAATATAATAACTAATAATAGGAGTGACGTAAACTGCGACTAAAATTTTTTGGCATTTTGCTTTATTCTGGTTATTAAATGATATGCTTATCACAGAATATTTGAAAGCAATAAGACTATATGTAAAGAAAAATAATCATTATCTAGACCAACTGGAGATAACCACTGTTACATGGTTTACATTTTAGCATTCTCCAAGGCACTTTCTGTATAAGACATGTTAACATCTTTTCTGTCAAAACAACTTATATGGTCAAATAATTTTGGGAAAGTGAGAGTGAAAGTGAAAGATGCTCAGTCATGTTCTACTCTTTGCAACCCCATGGATTATACAGTCCATGGAATTCTCTAGGCCAGAATACTGGAATGGGTTGCCTTTCCCTTCTGCAGTGGATCTTCCCGACCCAAGAATCGAACTGGGGTCTCTTGCCTTGCAGGCGGTTTCTTTACCAACTGAGCTATCAGGGAGTTCCCAATTTTGGGAAAATCTGGGTTAAACAAAATGAAACTGTTTTCTTCCCTTAATGTCGTCTTGGAAACTTTACTATGCTAATATGTGCAATGGGCTTCCAAAATGGAAACATGGAAAATAACATTTTTCAAATTTATGAGAAGAACACTAATTTGTATTTTAAAATGAGTGTTCTCTCAAATATAGTTTAGATAAAATGCATCCTTCTAGGCTCTTAAATAAACATCTGAATTTTTAACTACAAATACTATTTTTGTTTTCCTTTTCTCCAGGATTGTATTATAGGTTATTCCAGCTATTTAAAACTCATTTAAAGATGCCTTTTGAAATAGGTGTATAACACACCATATGTGGGTCTCTGTGTGTGTTTGCATTTCTTTTAAAAAAAATCCTTCATCTGTGGTTAAACATTTGGACCGTTTCCCATGAAATCATTAATAGGGTCTGAGTTTCAGATTTGGGTAAATGTGATTCCAGAACTGAAAGACTGCAGAGTCTTTAGCAGTGAGGAAACCAGCCTAGCTAGAAACTGTGAAAACCATTATAAGTTTCAAAGAAATCTGTGTGGGATGGCCCTGTGACTTGCTCTCTGAGATAGACATGCCAGAGGAAGAACATTCTTAGGGGCAATAGGAGTAGTCAGTTATTAGAATGGGCTGGGAATTTAGGTGTCTCTGTGTATAATTAGCCACTTGGTTTGGAAGAATGCATTTCTTCACATGCAGCCTGTGTGGTCCCCAGGCTAGGCCTGATCTCCTCCCAGAAGCCTGGACACATGGGGAGTTTGAGTCAGTAAATCTTCCCTGGGTCAAGGAGGGTGAGAGGGCTGGGAGTCTCAGGCTTTGTTGAGGGGTGGTAAAACTGGGCTTGGCTTTCGAGAAGGGTGGTTTTAAACTTGGAGTAATTGGTGAGGTTTGCTTTTGAAGTTTTTTAATAGATAACTCATTTTAACAACAACAAGGAAAAGAAATCTCCCTGAAAGAATCAACAGTAATTTTTTTTCCCCCCATTCAGCAGTCACTTATTGAAGGTTAATGATATGTCAGGCACTGGGCTAGGCATTGGCAGCTAATTGTATTGAAAATATACAGTACATGGAAATTATATTCATGGAATAGAATTACTTTGGCTGGCATGAAAATGTGATTCAATCTTAATAAAAATACACATCTTTGAACAACCTCCAAGGCACGGTAAACAATACCCTCTCTGTTTTAAAATAAGTAAAGTCCAAATCTCTGAAATGCCAGTTACTCAGTAGTTTCAGATACTTTTTTTTTTTTCCCCTTCTTTTTTGCCTTGGTTAACATTATGTCTGTTTCCTCAGATGAACCTTTCCTTGAATATAGAACTTGTAAATGTAGATATGCCCTGTCCCTCCCCCCATGAAAATTAGTTCTTCTCACTGGACTCTAGAAGTTGTTAGCATTGACTTTCTTAGAACTGAGTGTCTAAACTGTCTTCCTCAGGCTGAGATTTTTAACGGCAAAACTGGAGAATGCTACCCTCACTGGGGCAGTGGATTGCAAGGCCCGGTGAGGTGCCAAGGGGAAAATTCCTAAAGGGAATATCCAGCAGCCCAGGAGGCCTGAGGACCGTTGCTATGGCAGCAAGAGGTGGTTGGCTCTGGCCTGTTCCCTCCCTGCCTGGAGTTCCCGGCGGGGGTTTGGGGGGGTGCAGCTCAGCAGGCACAGGGCAGAGCCACCAGTCTGACATCAGGCAACAGTGGAGGTTATTCTTCATCCTACTGGACTCCAGCCATCACCTTTGTGGCCTTAAACTTGTGACTGATCTGTGTGAAGTGACAGTCAAGAAGCGCTGGGAATAGTCTTGGCATTTCAGGACAATGCAGTATTGAATCCTGGCTCAGCCACTGAACAGTTAGGACATTTTGGACAAATTGTCTCACCTCTTTGCTTCTGTTTTCTTTTGCTTTTTACCATCTGCAAATGAAGATACCTATTTCATAGGCTCAAGCCTGAGGTTAACGGGAAGTATTTGTTTGTTAAATCATGAAATATTGACAGAATAATAAAGTTCATTGGCTGTGATTTAAATTTAACAAATGTCTGTAGTTAAATTATTAAAGATTTTGAACATTAGCCATATAAAAAGTTCACGTGATTGGTTTAAGCTGCTGACTCTTGGTTTCAAGTAAATTAGTATTTGACATTTGGGTAAGGATCATGGTTCCCAATAAATATGCTGTTTTGTAATTTGTTACTTCGTGGAATGTGATTCTCTGTAAGCAGGCTTTCTCGTCCTTTACAGTCATTGGAAAAGCCTCTACCTGGTAAGATGTGGAGATAGTGAGCACACAATGTGTATATTGTCAATATTTGCTCCTTTTTTCCTCTACGAAAGAAAATAACCAACTAAGCAAATATGTTCTTTCACTGGGCTTTATTATTGGCAGTGTTTCCTGATGGAAAGAGCTTATCTTTGATTCCAAGGCAGTTCGCTCATGTATAAGACGACCAGGTTTTATTTTTTGGACCTTCCCTATCCACGGCTCTGGTTTCATTCTTTTATGAGGAAGCTGCAGGAGCAGAGTACAGGCGGGCCACCTGGTACCAGGTGTTCACATACTGTAGACTATGAATAACCCCTTTGCACTAAAAATGGTCTGTAAGATGGGGACCGTTTATGCACTGGCACAGATACCTGTCTTGAGGTGTTTGGTTGAACGGATTATGCAGCTCCTTCTAAGATTCTTGCTGAGGTTAGTTCTCTTCACAGCACGAATTCTCTTAGGGGTGGAGCACAGGTGACGTCTGCATAGAGCTGTTCTTCCCATCAAGTGTGTTGGCGCCACCTTCATGTCCTGCCAGTTTCATTTCCACGTGATGTGCGCTCAGTCATGGCCAACTCTTTGTGACCCCATGGACTGTAGTCCACCAGGCTCCTCTGTCCGTGGGTTTTTCCAGGTGAGAATACTAGAGTGGGTTGACATTTCCTACTCCAGGGGATCTTCCCGACCAAGGGACTGAGTGTCTTCCAAGTGTCTTGAGTCTCTTGTGTTGGCAAGTGGATTCTTTACCACTGTGCCATACCCATTCAATTCAAAGGTGTCAATGCCATTTCTGAAGGAAGGTAGATTATTACTTTGGTCATAAAGTGTGCAGCTACATTGTTTTCTCACTATGGTATCCGAACCAGCTTCCCGCTGGTCATAAACTATAGAAAATTGGTGAGAACCCTCAAGGTCGTGAAGAAAGAAGGGATGATCATGGAAGAGGCAGTACATTATAGTGTGTTCACATTTTTAACTGATGTGTTTTGTTAAAAGTACAAGCATTCTTATTGAAACTGGCTGCTATTTGAATGGTATGAACACTAGTTGCACATTACTAGTTTGTGATTTCAGAGAAACAGACATACTTAGTTTCCTGACTTTAGTTATATATTTTATGGGGCTTCCGAGCTGGCTCAGTGGTAAAGAATCCAATGTGGTTGACAGTTTGGCATCTTTTCTGGTATCACTGAGCCTTCACTGCATTTTTTTTTTTAGTTTTCAATTTGATTTAAAAATAAAATCACTTTCTGCCTTGTGAAAACCTTGATGGTTCCCAGTCTCATGGGGGAAAATAATTATGATTATTTAAAATGTGTATTTCTTAGATCATTTGTGATGTTTGAGGAACTCTTAAAATGTTTAATTTTTATTCACTTTTCTCTTAAAAATCTACTTCATACCCTTTATCGCATTTATGTTTCTATATTCATCTTTCTCTTATTGATTTTGTGAAAGTCCTTAATGTGTATTTTGCTCTTAATATGGAAAAAATATTGACTTTTTATTTCTTGTGTTCTAATATTTCTGAAGTTTTAATCACTTATGCAGATTTGTTTATGGAAACATTTAGCATTCTAGTTTTTTATTATTTGACAGACAATTCCATATGTTTTCCTTTGTCTTGCCCAGAAATGCATGTACTTGCTTAGGAATGCATTATTGTATAAGTCTTAAAATTATTCCTTTATCTTAAATTTATGATAGATTAAATGTTTGACAGAAACAAACTGAAGTTAATCCTTTTGTGATATGAAATAAGGTCTAAATTTTGAAAAATTGCCTCAATGTTGTCTATTGAACAATTGATCTTTTCCTACCGACTTGAAATGGCACATTTATTATATATATTTTTGTTTCAGTGTTTGTTAATGTGTTGTTTGTTTTGTTTCTGTGTTTCTCTTCCACTCTGTTGATTTTTCGGCTTTTCTGTGGGTCTAAAATGTTTTATTTAAACCTGTTTAGGTGTCTCTTTAATATGTTGTAATGATCTGGTAGGGTATATCATCCTGGTTAGTTTTCTTTTTAGGGATTCTTCTGGCTGCTCTCAGGCATTTCTTTTTCCATGTTAAATTTAGAATTGGAAATGAGGATTGATTAGCAGCTTCAGTTTTTATACAAATTTTTAGGGAATTGGTATTGCTATTCTATTGAATTTTCTCATTTGGGAACATGTCCCCAGCACTATTCTCTTCCCTTGATGTCTACCTCTGTTAAGAACAGCAGAACTTACAGATTTTACCATTGGGAAAAAGTATGCCTTCCTAGATGCCCTCTGCCAATAACAAATCACCTTGAGAGCTCCTGAATTAACCAAGTATCTACAACTAAGTAAATTAACTCATTACAGTACAGTGCAGTGGTTTTCAAAGTGTAATCAGCAGTGTTAATATCAAGTGGGAACTAGATAGAAAAGCAAATTCTCAGACCTACTTAATCACAAAGTCTGAGAGTGGAGCTCAGCAGTCTTTAGTAAGCCTGCCAGACGATTCTAACTAAAAGGAAAGATTGAGAACTGGTGTAATAGATGGAGCATAGCATTGGAATCGTACAGTTGACCCTTGAACAACACAGGTTTGAACTTTGGGCCTTCTTAAATGTGAGTATTTTTCACTGAGTGCATGCTATAGTAATGTGTGGTCCTTTCTGGTTGAACCTATGGATGGATGCAGAATCCAGGATACAGAGAGCTGGTATAAAGTTACACTCANAAGGAAAGATTGAGAACTGGTGTAATGGATGGAGCATAGCATTGGAATCATACAGTTGACCCTTGAACAACACAGGTTTGAACTTTGGGCCTTCTTAAATGTGAGTATTTTTCACTGAATGCATGTATAGTAATGTGTGATCCTTTCTGGTTGAACCTATGGATGGATGCAGAATCCAGGATACAGAGAGCTGGTATAAAGTTACACTCAGATTTTCAACTTGTGGAGGGTCAGTCTCCCTGTGCCCATGTTTTTCATGGGTCAAATGTAGTATAAATTCCCATTTTAGCCCTGTACTCCAGGGAAATATTGGGTACTTACATGTTTTGTATTTACATATCCTCATCTGTANCAGATTTTCAACTTTGTGGAGGGTCAGTCTCCCTGTGCCCATGTTTTTCATGGGTCAAATGTAGTATAAATTCCCATTTTAGCCCTGTACTCCAGGGAAATATTGGGTACTTACATGTTTTGTATTTACATATCCTCATCTGTAATATGGGCTGTTATGAGAATTGTATGTGATACACACACACACACACACACACACACACACACACACGAGAATTATATCTGTACCCGTAAGCAAAGGGTATAGACGCTGAGTAGCTATTATTGTTATCAGATTGCCTTCTAGTACACAATATGAGTACTAGATAGTTGTGATATCTTGGGGAATGGAGAGAAAGTACTGGAAAGCAAGGGGTGTTGCTGGTTTTGATGGGTTCTAGATAATGGGTGATGCCAAGAAAAGCATAAGAATTTCTAGTGTAGGACAGTGAGGATAAACACTTTCAGTCTTGTTCAGGTTCGATGCCTTTTAAGTGAGAAAACACGATAGCCCTCTATTATTGAAATCCCTGAATTCCATCAGGAATGCATGGAATCCTGGATTCCTGTGGAAAAAAAAAAACGTTACTCAGCATATGGATAGGTTAGTTTATGCCAGAAATGTCTAGATATTGGGCATAAAATAGTGTTTAGGGTTTAGTTATAGCTTATGAGTGGTTCACAATTGAATGGTGGAAATACCTATTTGATGTGACACTGTTGGTAGCAAGGCTAGGAGTAAAGGCACACGTGGATGGCTGTGAGAGTGCCAAGGCTTCCTGGAAGAAGGAACTCTTGAGGTGATCTTGAAAGACAAGTATATCCTCCTCTGGGAGAGGTATGTAGAAAATGCTGTAAAAACTCACCCAGTGATTAGTTGTGGTTGATGGCACCAGGGTTCTTAAAGTGAAGGTGACTTAAAGGATAAATGGAAGTTGCCAAGCCAGAAAAAGGAGACGGATATTGTAAATGGAGACATACATACACCAGAATGCCCTGAATATTGGGGAATGTGGAGTAGTCCAGTGTGAGTAGAGCTGGGCAGGGGCAGGTGAGGCTACAGAGAAAGCTGAGCCCAGTTATGCAAATTCTCCTAAGATTATGGTGAACTAAAAGACATTTTGCTTTAGTACTTTGTCTTGTTTTTAGGTCTTCATCTTTTTTTTTTTTGGTAGTCTATACCGTTACAATCATATCACCTAAGGAATTTAGGTTATGAGTTCAGAAAAGCATTTCTGTTTAAAGTTCATGTTATATAGCACAGTTTTATTTTGTGTCCTGTTTGGCCTTTCTCAGTATTAAAGACATAACTTGTGGGTTCAGAAGTTGGTTAGGGAATTCCAACAAAGCCTGCTCCACCCTTGGGTGTGGTCTAGAATTATTCTTGCTACTTGAGGCACCACTGTTAAGTGTGCTGTCAACATCCATACACCCGAGGCTTCCCCACCAAGTCCATGAATGTAGCTTGTGCCTCCCTGGAGTCGTGCCTCGGCTCTAGGCCCTGAGTCCCTGGCTTGCTAATTTTTTACTCTTGGGGCCTGGATTTCTCTGGCCTTTAATTAGCTGTGAGCCTGCTGTGAATCAGAGAGACCCACCAAGAGCCTTGACCGCATCCCCAACCTGACTTCCACACATACGACAAGTGTCTTGAGACCCGGGCTATTGTGTTTTATCCACCAACTGATAGCCCTTTATTATAGTATAGATAGATACCCTTTATAACCAATACCGAACCTAAGCCTACTCTGGGGGGTTAATTTTGACTTTTGGTCTCACAGGCTGGTCAGCCCTTCTCACGCCCATGCCCCTTAGCCCACTATTTACTTTTATTCTGAGTGGAAGAAATGTATTTGTACATTATAAGAATTAGAAATTGCTGAATCTTGTGGACTCTTACAATAAAATGTCCTTTTCCTTGATGTTCTTGTTTGACCCTGGGCTATTTTGATAGCCCCTTTTTGCTCTCAGTTTTTACTTTTCAGGATTTAATGTAATTATAGGAATATTTCCAAATCATGAGGTATTTCTTATCAAGCTCTCCTTGCTCTCCCCTAGAAGGTCTTTCCTTGCTGCTGCTGCTGCTAAGTCACTTTAGTCGTGTCTGACTCTGTATGACCCCGTAGACAGCAGCCCACCAGGCTCCCCTGTCCCTGGGATTCTCCAGGCAAGAACACTGGAGTGGGTTGCCATTTCCTTCTCCAGTGCATGAAGGTGAAAAGAAAAAGTGAAGTCGCTCAGTCGTGTCTGACTCTTAGCGACCCCATGGACTGTAGCCTACCAGGCTCCTCCATCCATGGGATTTTCCAGGCAAGAGTGCTGGAGTGGGGTGCCATTGCCTTCTCTGAAGGTCTTTCCTTACTATACTGTAAAGGCCCAACTCTAGCAAACATTGGGAATGCATGGATGCCTGGTCTTAACTTTCCTTTCTAGCTTCATCTCCCCTCATCTCCCTCTAGTCACATTTTTTCAGGCCTGGGGGTATCTCCTGAATACTGGGAAGTTTCAGTTTCCTTGCTTTTGTCAAGTGTTTTAAAAGTGTGGAATTCTACTGGCCCACCTCACTGCCCAGAGGAATCCACACATTTTTTTCAAGGCTCAGTTGCAAATTCCACCTTCTCCTGGAAGCTTTTACAGATCTCTGAGCCAAATATATTTCTTTTTACTTTTTGCTTTCATGGTCCTTCGATTCTAACTCTGTCAGAGCATGTATTACTGTGTTTTATTTTTATTTTGTTTATAAGCTTGTTTCTCACTAAGTTGTAAGTTTCCTAAGGGTAAGATTTATTTATCATTTTATCCACAATTGCAGTGGTTCACAATATTTTGTTCATAGTGGGTTTTCAATTACTGCTTTGTCCATTAGGATTTTGGTGGTCTAAGAAACTACTTTTTGCGAAGAGCAATGTAGTGGAAGGACTTGTGTTTTTCTGATAGTTGCCTATTTATTCTAGCCTGTTCTTTCTCTTTTCTCCTTCTTATGTGTCAGAAGAATCTGAGTGAATGCTTGAGGCTTTAAAAGGAATGGTTTGGGAAGGAACACTCCCTATGGACCTTTAACTAATTAAAGTGATTGCAGTGCTTTCATTGAAAGTTGCTTGAAAATAAGTCATAATCCTTACCATTTATCGAAATACCAACTACTGTGGCAACACTCTCACATACACTGGCTCACTTAGTCCTCCCAACAAACCTATGGGACTCATGTTTCATTCCTTTTTACACAGGAGGATACTCTGAGGCTCACAGTTTTCTTAACTGAGTTGGAGGAAAGGATAGAACCATGTTTTCATGTCAAGTCTGTCTGATTCCGAAGCCTATATTCTCCAACACAGTGCTATCCTGCTTTACCTGAACATTTGAATAGTGTATGTTTCTGACCCTACCTACCCGTTGCAGAGATCAAATCAAGTTCATCTTCAAGATCAGCTGGCAGTGGAAAAAGGAATTTCAGTGTGTACCCTTCCTCAAACTAGTGCTTATCAGCTTGTAGATGCTTAAGTTGACAACAAGGTAAATTAATTTATCAGAATCAATTATAAGGATGTTAAGTTAAAAATGTAAACATTAATTCAAAGACTTTTATATCATATAGAGTTGGTCAGTGGATAAACATGAAGAATTGATTTTTAGCTCTTCTTCCTTTGCTGTATGATTAGAGGACTAGTAATTAGATCCTATTGGAGGGTGGTGGAAGATTTCAGAAGATAATGAGAATTTATACATTTTTCTAGATTTTGGGGTGATTACCTTCAAATGGAGAAGGAAAAGCTGTGAATTAAATTTTTTTTGCATACATGTCTACCTAGTTTTTTTTTTTACCTGGTGTATGGAAGTTCTTTCTTTTTTTTCCTCTTTAATCAAATAGGATTTCCAATGAAGCATCATTTGCCCTCAGAACTTTTGAATCAAGTCATCATTGTGGGAAAAATAAATTAGCAAAAGTGATAACTTTTATTTTACTGACCACCAATATTTATGCAGTGAAATAAAAGTGAGTGGGGAATTATTAGATTTATTTATTCAATAACTATTGAGCATTTACTCTATTCCAGACTCTCTAATAGGACAGACCTAGTGACTTCTTCAGAGACCTCATAAATGACGATCAGTAGAGAATACTCTTTAATTTTACACATGACAGCAAGAGTAATGTACAAAAATTGATGAACATTTTTTAAGACCTTGTTAGATGCTAAGGACTTCCCACATGGTGCAGTCTGCCTGACAATGCAGGAGACAGGAGATGCAGGTTTGATTCCTGGGTTGGGAAGATCCCCTGGAGAAGGATATGGCACCCCGCTCCAGTATTCCTTCCTGGAAATCCCATGGACAGAGGAGCCTGGCCGGCTACAGTCCATGGGGTTGCAAAGAGTCAGACACAAATGAGCACACACACTATTAGGTGTTGGATCTTACGATAAGTATGTTAACTATACTAGAGCATTTGTCTTTCTAACTTGTGTACGAGATACTACTATCTTTGTCCTTATTTATCAGGTGAAAAAAATAAAACAGAAAAATACCTGAGATAATGAGAGAAAAAAGCAACTTCTCCAAGATCATCCATGGTACTTTACTGCTATGATCCATCCTTTCAAAGTATATGTGATTTTAATATGTCTCATGTGAAAGACTTTCTTTAGAAATTACTTTTCCAAAACTTCTTGACAAAAAATATTCTGTCTTCCTGTTCTGACTTTGTCATATGAACTTGGTTCTGAAGATGTGCCATTTTCTTATTGAGTAACCTTGGGGAAGTTACTCTCAGAGCCCCTGTTCCCTTGCTCATAAAATGGCAATTAAAATATTTTCTTGTATTTGTAAAGCACATCCCTAAAAGCAGTTCCCATTTCTTTTTTCTTTTACTTTTCCATAAAATGACTCAATCACAAAACCATATGAAAAAGTAGCACTGAATTCTTTTAGCTTGACCACTAATAATTTTCTTGTAAACAACATGAGTTCCAGCAGCCTAATAAGTTGTGAAGTTGGAAAGTAAACATTGAATTTGAAATTGGAAGTCTTGTGTTTTATTTGCTACTTTGTTGTCCATTTCTTATTTTAAGAGGGATGGAAATGCTTTTAGTTAATAATTACCTCATGATGTTTACTACTACTTGATGTTTGAAAGAGCTACCAGCTCTGCAGTCAGGCAAAGAGAAATAATCCACACCCTCGATGTTCCTTTTGGATGATGAGAGCCAGTTACATAATGGGAATAATGCTGTTTCTACCTCTCAAGCTAAACAACCGTGTGTGTGTGTGTGTGCACATGTGTGTATGCTTGCACGTGTGTGGGTGTGCACTCTCACACAATCATGCTCAGTCATGTATGACTCTTTGTGACCCCATGGACTGTAACCCCCCAGCTTCTCCAAAACGGAATTCTGCACGGAATTCTGTCTACGGAATTTCTGCAGTCAAGAATACCGGAGTGGTTTGCCATTTTCTACTCCAGGGGAATCTTCCTGACCCAGGATTCAAACCCATGTCTCTTGCATCTCCTGCCTTGGCAAGCAGATTCTTTACCACTGTGCCATGTGGGAAGCAACTGTGATTCTAGATAAAATCTGTCCTCATGGGTAAGGTTTTCGAGTGTCCAGTTTGATTTTACAATTTCGTAACATTTGGTTATTCCCATGAGGTCTTTTGAAGGTACATGATTGTTTATCCAATGGTTAAAGTAAATGCATGACTAGAAAATCTTTGTTGTTGATTAAACAAAGATGTCATATGATAGTGTGGATTTTCTTGTTGGTATTGTGTTAAACTGTGCTGAAAGACTAGATTTAAAGTAGCAACTCACTACAGTGAAGATGTGTAATACTGTACTAATTTAATGTTTCCACATCAATCCATTTGATACACCTATATGAATCGGAAGTATATGTCACTTTCTATAATTCTGGAAAAGTTGTTCAAAATAGCTTTTTTTAAATTTGGAAATTTGTTTTTTGATCTTAAATATACTAAAAGAAGTTATTTAAAGGAATCAATGTGAAATTTGGGGTGAGGTGAATAATCAAGCCCTAATATATTTGAGTTTACATAAATGAACTTTTGAGAAGGAAATGGCAACCTACTCCAGTATTCTTGCCTGGAGAATTCCATGGACAGAGGAGCTTGGTGGTTTGCAGTCCATGGGGTTGCAAAGAATCAGACACAACTGAATGACTAACACAACAACAACAAACGAACTTTCTTGAGTTACACCATGTTTATGGAGAAAATACAAAAAAGGACTATCTTGTTACACATCACTTTGCAACTGTGTAATTAAAGTTAATAACTTTTTAAAATAAGGTGGTCTGCTGCTGCTGCTAAGTCGCTTCAGTCATGTCCGACTCTGTGCGACCCCATCCCTGGGATTCTCCAGGCAAGAACACTGGAGCGGGTTGCCATTTCCTTCTCCAATGCATGAAAGTGAAAACAAGTCAGTCATGTCCAACTCTTAGCAAGCCCATGGACTGCAGCCCACCAGGCAAGAGTACTGGAGTGGGGTGCCATCGCCTTCTCTGAAATAAGGTCTATTCTATTTTAAATCAGGGCCCTACTTTTTTTAAACATAAAACCTAGCAAACAGTTATGAAGTATTTACTTATTATAAGCCAGGCATTGTACCAAGAGCTTAGCATGTGTTTTATTTTTGTAGCAACTCAGAGATGAGTGCTAAGATGCTTGTTGAGCATCTGGAGGAATTCAGGCAGAGAAAGGCGAGACCTTGTCAAGATTAGAGACTTAGAAGGTGGTGAGAGCTGTGGGGTGGACCCGTTCACGTTTACTTAACCACTCGTCTACCAGGCTTCTCTAGTATTAGAAGAATGGTCCCTATTTGATGAAGGTTTTTTCCTGTGGAAATGAAATTTATCATTAATATTCTAGAATGTAGATAAATACTAGAAGTGAACTAAGTAGATTATGAAACTAGAGGGCTACAGGGACAATGTGTGCCTTACCCACTTCCCTACATAGGTCACAAATGCCTAGCATACAGTAGACCAGTTAATTCATTTTTAAAATGGAATCAATTGAAATGAATTTTTGTAGAATTGTGGTATGAAAAAAATTATACATGTATAATGATTTAAATTTTGTCTGTAAAGCAGGCATTAACCATAAAGGCATTCAGTGTCTTGTCTACTGATCTAGTTTGTTACATAGTACAACAAATGTCAGAAATCCTATTGGTTTTCTTCTCTTTTATTTGTGGTGCTGGATGTTGGTGAAAGTAAGTCTCCAAATACCTCTAGTTGTGATGTCTTACAAAAATGCTACCACAGAAGATGATAAATTTATATTAATAAGTGTGAGTAGATGTCTAGCGTTTGACTTGGCAGATATAAATGAAAACTTTTTCCCCTGAATTTTTGCAGATTGCTGTTCAGATTCTTGATTTATTCTTAGCCTTAACTTGATGGCAGAAACTTGGACTTGCTTTTTGTCTGTGTCATTTTTAAAACTTGTTAATTTCATCCTTAATGCTTGATTTTTTTCTAGAATACCTCTTTTTTACTTTGCAGAATGTCTTTTTAAAATCAGTAGTCATAGAGGCAAGGAAATTGAGAGAGAAACTGGTGCAAATATTTGCATTGGGGTGTGGAAAGTCTAACCCAATATAGACACTGGTCACACATGATGGATTTTAGCTCTCTAATAGTCACTGTTTATATATATTTCATTGAATCTAAAATGCTATCAAGTTTTAGATTCACCTTTATTTTATATATTACTAAAAGAAAGAACACTATAAATTAAACTAATACACTGTTCTTAAGTTTTTCTTTTTCTTTTTTTTTTATTAAGGCATAATTGTATGGTAAAATGTACTTAGTTTAATGTTTATTGTTGCAAGTTTTGACAAACAAACGCAGTCGTAACATACCATCCCAACACTATCAAAACTGAGCTATAGAAAAATTCGATACACAATATATTTCCAATTAGTTTTTATATTTAATAACATTTAAAGAGATTTTAAATAAATTTGACATTTAATTCTGTTGTTCAATTGCTGAGTCATATCTGACTCTTTGTGACCCCATGGACTGCAGTACGCCTAGCCTCCCTGTCTCTGTCTTCCGGAGTTTGCCCAAGTTTATGTCCACTGAGTTGGTGATGCTGTCCAATCATCTCATCTGCTGCCACCCCTTCTCCTCCTGCCCTCAGTCTTTTCCAATATCAGGGTCTTTTCCAATGAGTCAGCTTTTCGTATCTGGTGGCCAAAGTATTGGAGCTTCACCTTCAGCATTGGTGCTTCCAAGGAATATTTTAGGGTTGGTTTCCTTTAGCGTTGACTGGTTTGATCTCCTTGCTGTCCAAGGGACTCTCAAGAGTCTTCTCCAACACCACAGTTTGGAAGCATTAGTTCTTCGGCACTCACCCGTCTTTATGTATGGTCCAACTCTCACATCCATACATGACTACTGTAAAGACCATAGCTTTGACTCTACAAGACCTTTGTTGGCAAAGTGATGTCTCTGCTTTTTAATGTTGCTTTTCTTCCAAGAAGCAAGCATCTCTAATTTCATTTAAATTCTATTTCTTGGATATAAAAAATTTCAATTTAATGTTTTTTTGGTAATCATAAAAAGGAACATATAAATAAAATAAACATTTTTTTCCCCATTAAATTTCTTCATATTCTGAGTCTGATTCTTCTTTTGGACTCAGAATTGTCAATGACTACTATTTCATTCAATCTCGTCCTCTGCAGTCAAGAGCATGGAGGATGATAATGCACTCCTGGAAATATGTTCTGTTGTTGGCTCCTGGGATTTTTCCTTCAAGTTGATTATGTCCATTACATAAGTTTTGACTAACATTTTATTATTTGACTAACTTCTAGATTTTGTTTTTCCCTTGAGTGGACTGTCACTGAAAGTTAAGCAAATTCTGTACAAAGTCAGTAGGAACTTTCTCATATATTGAGACTTTTGAAGCCTTTGTGTTATTCTTTCAGTTCAGTTGCTCAGTCATGTCCGACTCTTTGTGACCCTATGGACTGCTGCACACCAGGCCTCCCTGTCCATTGCCAACTCCTGGAGTTTACTCAAACTAATGTCCATTGAGTCAGTGATGCCATCCAGCCATCTCATCATCCCCTTCTCCTCCTGCCTTCAATCTTTACCAGCATCAGGGTCTTTTTAAATGAGTCAGTTTTTCCCATCAGGTGGCCAAAGTATCGGGGAGTTTCAGCTTCAGCATCAGTCCTTCCAGTGAATATTCAGGACTGATCTCCTTTAGGATGGACTGGTTGGATCTCCTTGCTGACCAAAGGACTGTCAAGCATCTTCTCCAACACCACAGTTCAAAAGCATCAATTTTTCAGCGCTCAGCTTCTTTATAGTCCAACTCTCACTTGTTGGATGCATTAAGTCATTGGTCTCATTAGCTGTTTCTTGCTTTCACACATCTTTGTCTTTTCCAAGAGCTCTGGTAGTTTCTTTACCTCCTGCTGTTTTGCCTGGTTGGCAGTATCAAATGAGTAGCTGCAAGAGTGCACATAATTCTGGAGGTTAATGACAACATGGGTACCCAGGACCGCATGTGGATATCCTGCATCATGACTGTGATCTGGCCAAGAGCGAGTGTAAGATGAATTGAGTGTTGGACACAACTAGGCTTCACACTTGTTAAAAAGTGAGGGGAAAGTGTGGATTAGAATTGACAAAATAGTGTTTTATGCCTACCACTACAGATTATTATGCATGAGAAAACTGAGGTACATAATGATTAATTTCAGGTCATAGAACTCTGGGAGCAAAGCTGAAGCCCGATACCAGGTTTCTGTCCGCTAGTTTGAAGATCTTTTCATAACAACCCTGGGAGAAATGTTTTGATATAACAGGAGGCTGGTGTGATAGCAAGCCTAATAACTCATCAAACAGATGAGTTATTTGTATTCTGGTTCTAGGCTTACAAACCTGTGTCTCTGGAGGTTATCTGCATTCCTTGTCTCTCATTTTTTTCTCATCCAAGAAATGAGATGATGATGATGATACTTCCTTCAGAGAATTGTCACAGTTAATGAATACTTGCATAAAAATATGACATACTTTTTTAGAATTGAAAAAATATTATTTTCTTTTCTCCACACTTTCTTCCTTTGTATGAAATTAAACCTGTTGTCCCAAATGTATGGTAGATAACTCTAGAGGCTTTTAAATTTCTCTATTGTGTTGTGAAATTCTGTGGTCCTGGCATGTAAGTATTGGGGCATGACAAGAAAAGTCCCATGAGTCTGATCATTGACATGAAACATACACTTGGTAGTTCCTTCCTCAAGTCATGGCAGCTTCCTGATTCAATAAGTGACTCTAGCACAATACTGTCCAAATGTCTAGAGGATTCTGTTGTTTTGCTCTCTGTATTTGTTTTGAAAAGTTAAACACAGATATGTTTTAGAAGTTACAAAATACATTCAGATTTTCACCACCCAGAAATCAGTCAACATTTTTTCCATAATATTTCACTATCTTTTCTTCAAAGACAGAAAGCATTATAGATAAAGCTAATGTCGCCTTTATCCACCATTCCTGTTCTAGTCCCCTTTGAGAACTGACCAATACCATTTAATGTGTGTTTCTGATCTAATTTTTGTACTTAGATGGGAGTAAACAATAGAGTGAATGCTTTTATAATTAATTGGTATATGCTTTTCATATATTTATTTTTCTTTATTTCTTTTCAAATATTTTTGTTTAGGATAGTTTTGGTTTTAAAGCTCCCACTGTCAACCACATCTCTGACATCTGAATTCTATTTAGGGAACTGAATAAAATTCAGCAGTAAGAATTTTGATAATTGGTGATTTGGAGAATAATCAATTTAAAAAATCTGTTCATGGCATAGATAACAATAAAAAAATTAGCTTCAATTTTGCCATCCAAAAAATCAAATATTTTGATTTTAGGTGTTTTCTTTAACTGCTTTAAAATTTTAGATTCTGTATTTTTATATAAATATTTCTATGTTGGTACAATCTTCATCAGAATTTTAATTCTACATAATATTCAATTGTATTGTTGTGCTATTATTTAACTCTTGTTTGGTATATGACTTGTTATATAATTACTCTTATGTAGCTTGAATTTTTAGAAAATAAGCTTTTAAAAAAATAAGTTTTCCTGTTAAATGTTTGTTCTGGAAATATATATGACATTCTTATATTTTTGGAATGTAACCACTCCCCACCCCAAATTCAATTTTCAAATCTCTTAAGAAAAAAGATCTTAAATTGAATAAATCTCAAATATCAGCCAAGGAAACTATTCCATAGTCAAGCATCCAAAAATATGTTGATTTTCATTATAATTATAGGCAATAGAGCTGACTTAAATGGGTTTCTTTTAATGGCTGAGTCCCTGGTGGCTCAGATGGTAAAGCATCTGCCTACAATGTAGGAGACCCACATTCAATCCCTGGGTCAGGAAGATCTCCTGGAGAAGGAAATGGCAACCCACTCCAGTATTCTTGCCTGGAAAATCCCATTGATGGAGGAGCCTGGTAGGCTGTGGTCCATGGGGTTGCAAAGTCGGACACGACTGAGTGACTTCACTTTCATTTTCAATATTCCATTGTGTGTGTGTGTGTATATATATATANCAACTTTCCTTCCAACGAGTAAGTGTCTTTTAATTTCATGGCTGCAATCACCATCTGCAGTGATTTTGGAGCCCCAAAAAATAAAGTCTGACACTGTTTCCCCCATCTATTTCCCATGAAGTGATGGGACCAGATGCCATGATCTTAGTTTTCTGAATGTTGAGCTAGAGACTGTCATACTGAGTGAAGTCAGAAAGAGAAAAACAAGTATTATATACAAATGCACATATGTGAACTCTAGTCTAGAAAAATGGTCCAGATGAACTTATTTGAAAAGCAGAAAAAAGACACAGATATAGAACAAACTTATGGATATCAAGAAGGGAATGGGGAGTGGGATGCATTGGTAGATTGAGATTGACATATATATACACTACTATGTCTAAATGGATCTGGGAAAGTGATGGCAACCTACTCCAGTGTTCTTGCCTGGAACGTCCCACAGACGGAGGAGCCTGGTGGGCTGCCATCTATGGAGTCGTACAGAGTCGGACACAACTGAAGCAACTTAGCAGCAGCAGCAGCAGCATGTATAAATGAGTAACTAATAAGAACCTAGCGTATAGCCCAGGGAATTCTATTCAGTGATCTTTAGTGACCTAAATAGGAAGGAAATCTAAAAAAGATGGGAAATATGTATATATATATANCTGAGTTTTCCAAATTTGCTAGCATATTGAGTGCATCACTTTCACAGCATCATCTTTCAGGATTTGAAACGGCTCAACTGGAATTCCATCACCTCCACTAGTTTTGTTCATAGTGATGCTTCCCAAGGTCCACTTGACTTCACATTCCAGCATGTCTGGCTCTAGGTGAGTGATCAAGCCATCATGATTATTTGGGTCATGAAGATCTTTTCTGTATAGTTCTTCTATGTATTCTTGCCACCTCATTAATATCTTCTGCTTCTGTTAGGTCAATACCATTTCTGTCCTTTATTGAGTCCATCTTTGCATGAAATCTTCCCTTGGTATCTCNTTTGGGTCATGAAGATCTTTTCTGTATAGTTCTTCTATGTATTCTTGCCACCTCATTAATATCTTCTGCTTCTGTTAGGTCAATACCATTTCTGTCCTTTATTGAGTCCATCTTTGCATGAAATCTTCCCTTGGTATCTCTACTTTTCTTGGAGAGATCTCTAGTCTTTCCCATTCTATTGTTTTCCTCTATTTCTTTGCACTGATCACCGAGGAAGGCTTTCTTATCTCTCCTTGCTATTCTTTGGAACTCTGCATTCAGATGCTTATATCTTTCCTTTTCTCCTTTGCTTTTCAATTCTCTTCTTTTCATAGCTATTTCTAAGGCCTCCTCAGACAGCCATTTTGCTTTTTTGCATTTCTTTTATTTTTTCCTTTGATTTAAAATAAGGTTTGTCATAGGGAGGAGCTTCCCTGGTGGTTCAACCATAAAGAATCTGCTTGCAATGTGGGAGACACAGGTTCCATCCCTGGGTCAGGAAGATCCCCTGGGGAAGGAAATGGCAACCCACTCCAGTTTTCTTGCCTGGAGAAGCCAATGGACTGAGGATCCTGGTGGGCTACAGTCCATGGAGTCACAAAGAGTCTGACAGAATAGTGTCATAGTCACCATGGGAACACCTCCCTTTCCCCCATTATAATGCAAGTTTTAATCCTTGATTGAAGTGACAATTTCTCTTCTTCAGAAAGGGAAAGATTATTTAGCACTGCTATGCTATCTGATTATTGTTTGGTTTTGGACAGCATCTGTCATGTCTTTGCTTAATCATTTCACTCTTTCCCTCTCTCCTTCCCTCCCTTTCCTTCCTGACTCCCTTATTTTAAGTTTGATTTTTAAGTGTCATTCCCAACTTTGTAGTAAAAGTAATTGGATGTTTTTCAGAGAATGGCACAGGCTTTTAAAAATAGTTGTATGTAAAAATATTGGTAATTAAAAGAATGAAACCTGTTAGTATTGAAATAAAACTATCTCAGAATTTTAATTTGTTTCAGATTTTCTGTGGCCTATATCCCTGAACATCCACATGCTCTAACTTCTTCCGTTCTACCATCCAGTGGACCTTACTTGGAAAGTAAGTCAGTGTATTCGGGGGAATGGTGCAGAGGAAGCTGAGCATATACCCTCCCCCTGACTTCAGTAACCCACATCCCTTGCTCTTTCCTGCTGTGCTGGGCCAAGTCTTTCCACATTTACATCACTCCTGTCTTCAGGTTTATTACTGGCAGGTGCCGCCACATGTTTGCCGGTGTGAATTGTTGTTAAAACTTAGCTTTCAGTGTATTGGTACATGCTTGGTCTGGGCTCCTAATATTGGATATTCCTTTTTATTAGGTGATAAGTTATGGGATTATGGTGATTGTTTCCGATGTGCCAGGTACTGTGCCAAATGCTGTGAAGTCTATAAAAATACAACTTTTTTACGTTTTAAAAGATTCTTAACTTTGATTTCCCCACAGATATGCTTTTCTTTTTTGTTATTTACTAGCATCCATTTGTGAATGCTTATCTCGTGTTATTCAGTTGCTAACTCTGTATTTCCAGGTTCTAAGCTAAAATGAACTTTCACACTTACTTTAAGTGTAATTACAAAGGATTAGGAAAAAGCATTATTAGGTTCTTTTTATTTTGACTTTTGAATGCTCAGACAAAGCATGATTCAGATGACTAATCACTGTGACTAACAGTGTCTGTGGGAATTTATACTCTATTCCTTGGTGGCTCAGACAATGAAGAGTCTGCCTGCAGACTCAGACACAGTTTCATGCAGGAAACCTGGGATCAATCCCTGGTTCAGGAAGATCCCCTGGGTAAGGGAATGGCTACCCACTCCAGAATTCTTGCTTGGATAATTCCATGGACAGAGTGTCTGGCTGGCTACAGTCCATGAAGTCACAAAGAGTTGGACATGACTGAGCAATGAACACTTTCACTAACCTCCCTTCAGTTTCTAGAGCCCATTGTGTTGCTAGAAATGCATTACATGTTCACAGATAATGGGAATAAATGTGTTATTTACTTGCTCAATTGCCTTCTCCTGACATGGATATTTTTACTTTAAAATGGAGTGGAGGAAGGAACGTGAAAAATTATGTCACAATATGGATATAAATAAAGACCATTCTATTAAAAATTTTGATTTAACTTGTGTAAACATCACATTTATTGGGTGTACAATTCTAGGAATTTTGACCCATGCACAGATTTATGAAAACACCACAGTCAGCACACAGAACAATTCTGTCTTTCTAGAAAAACTCTTCTTTGTAGTTAGACATTCCCTTGTCACTGACACCTGGTGACCGCTGATCTATTCTCTCTCTAGGCTGGCTCTTTAAGAATGTCGTACAAATGGAATCATAACCTTTTAAGACTATCTTCTTTCAGCATACTGCCTTTGAGATTCATCCAGTTTTTATATGTATGACTAGTTCTTTTATATTGCTTAGTGTAGTATTATATAATATGGATGTTCTATGGTATGCTTTTCCATTCATCCGTTGAATGCCATTTGGGTTGTTTCCTATTATGAGTCATTTTAAATAGAACATTCATGTACAGTTTTTCTTGTAAACACTAGGTTTTCATTTCTCTTGTGTCTAGGAGAGTGATTGCTGGGTCATACAATAACTGTGTATTTAATTTTACGAGACATTTCCAAACCATTTTCCAGACTGGCTATACTATTTTGCATTCCACCAACAATGCCTGAGACTGGTTTGTTCTGCATCCTCATCAACACTTGGTATTGTCCATGTCTATTTTAGTCATTCTAATAGGTGTATAGTGATCTCATTTTGCTCTTAATCTGTATATCCCTGGTGGTGGTAGATGTTGAAGAACTTTTTGTGTGCTTATTTGCCTTTTGCTGATCCTCTTTAGTGAAATGTCTATTTAAGTTGATCTTTTTAAATTGGCTTGTTTTCTTATTGTTGAATATTCAGTTATTAATGTATTCTGTATGTAAGTTCTTTGTCTAATGTAAGTTGTGAATATTTTCTCCCAAACTGTAGTTTGTCCTTTCATTCTCTTAATGATGTATTTTATAATTTCTTATTTCAATAAAGTCCAATTTGTCAACATTTTTTTCTTTTATGGATTATTCCTTGGTGTCTTGTCTAAAAACTTGTTTCCTAACCCCAGATCATGAAGATATTCTCCTGTATATATTTTGTGTGTTTAAGTCTTATAGATTCTCTTTTCTAATTAAAGGTATTTTTTTATTTTAAGTTAAATTTTGCTAAAGGTAAAAGGTTTTAGCATACACATGTCCAATTACTCAAAGATCATTTGTTGAAAGAGACTATCCGCTGTCTATTTAATTTTAACCTACGTTAAAAACACGTTCATGTTTGTGTGGCTTTTTTTCTAGACTTTCTGTTGTGTTTTGTCGGCCTATGTATCTGTCCATTTATCAATACTGCATTGTTTTGATTAATGTAGCTTTATAGTAAGATCAAAATCAAAGAGCTTTCTCCTCTTTTTCAAAGTTGTTTCTATTTTTACTGTTTTGTCTTACTGTGTATTTTATAATTAGTTTGTGTATATATACAAACATTCTGCTAGAATTTTAACTGGAAATGTGTTAAATATATGGATCAATTTGGGAAGAAGTGACCTTTTTACTGTGTTTAGTCTTCTAATCCATGAACATTGTATGCCTCTTCATTTATTTAAGTCTTTTTAAATTTCTTTTATCAGTGTAATGTAGGTTTCAGAAAATAAATTCTGTGTACATTTTGATGAAGATATTATACCCAAGTAGTTCGTCTTTGTGGTATTTAAGTTTTTTTTCTTGGCTATTATGTAGATTTTTTTTTTTAATGAAAGGAAAATGTAAAAGGTATTTTCCTTCTTATTTCTGTGCATTAAGAGACCATTTTCCTGCTCCTGGACCCTGAACTACAGGGCTGGGTCTCTCTTTGCATCTGTTGTCTGCTTCTGAGTTTGGGGCTGTCTTAAATCCTGGCTGGGGTATACTGAAGGAGAAAAAATGGTTAATTCACTGCCAATTCGGTGGTACTTTGAATTCTGGTCTTCTTCAATCCACTTATACCAGTTTACTCTGAGTCTTCAAATTGTTTTTTCATGTATCCTGTCCAAGTTTTATAGTTGTATTCTGTTCGAGAGATAGGGTAGTGTGTGCTTACCTGATCTTTCCTACAACTGGAACCAAGAACTATCTCTTTTGCTGTGATTGTAGCTATCTTTTTAATCACATATCGAATTTTGTTTGTTATTAGCGGGGAATCCACTGATGTGTTGAGATCTTGTAACATTTCTTCCTCATTTACTCCCGGTAGAAATTATAGTACAACTCTTTTCTTAACTCTGAATAGCCAATGCCTATTTGTAGTCTTAAAGTATTTATTGAAGTATTTTTAGCTTGAGTAATTGAAGTTGAACATGTAATGTCAAAGTGACATATTTATGACAAATTTCCTTAAGGAACAGTCATGAAAGATTATATTTGAGTTATTTAAGACTGATTAGGCTGGCAGCCTTGGGGAATTTTAGAGAGAATTAGAGAATTAATATTTAAAAAAACAAATCTGTGTGTATGAAACAAATCATGGAAAATGTTACATATTTAAAAATTTTTTACACAAATAATGAGATGTAGTGGCAGGTATTTTAAAGAAGGAATAGATTTCCTTAATTTGCATAGGAGTCTCAGATTTTATTTTTACCGCGGTTTATCATCTATCCAGAAATTCTGCAGTGAAAGCACTAACAATTTTTGTGTTGAAATTAGAGCAAATACATTTTCTTTTAAATTTGTTGTCAAGTTTTGTGTTTAAAGTCTGCTTTCAGCATAATGAGCACAAGCCAACATAGCCATAGATTTCTGACCTTATCTCTGGTAGTAATTGATCCTTTCCATGTAAATTTTTATTAATTCTGTAACCAAGCATAGGAGAAGGCAATGGCAACCCACTCCAGTACTCTTGCCTAGAAAATCCCATGGCTGGAGGGAGGAGCCTGGTAGGCTGCATTCTTTGGGGTCACTAAGAGTCGGGCACCACTGAGTGACTTCACTTTCACCTGCATTGGAGAAGGAAATGGCAACCCACTCCAGTATTCTTGGCTGGAGAATCCCGGGGACGGGGGAGCCTCGTGGGCTGCCGTCTGTGGGGCCACACAGAGTCCGACATGACTGAAACGAGTTAGCAGCAGCAGCCAAGCATAATAATTTGGAAGTAAAATTATATAGTTTCAGTTTCAATATGGGTTTCCCCAGAAACTGAAACTAGTAACATTTGTCTCTGTTAGAACAGTTCTTGCTTGGGGTGGGGGGGCGCGGGGGACAAAGGAGGGGTCAGTCCTTTCACAGGGAAACAAAA
>SJYV01025744.1:1602449-1615000 GCA_006410875.1 Neotragus pygmaeus | reverse complement strand
TTAAAAAAAAACCCACATAGTTAGAAATTAAATGCCCACTTTTAAATGATGGGTATATCTAAGAAACCATAACAAGGAAAATTAGAAAATATTTGTAATGGAATGAAAATGAAAAGAGAATATCAAAATTTGTTGCATGTAGCTGATACTATGTTGTAAATAAAAAAAAATTTTTTTAAGCCAAAGAAATTAATATGTGATAAAGTATTACTAACTAAAGTACAGATTTGGTTCAGATCTCACAGTATTTTATGTTAGTGTCCATTATTTGTTTTCATATCCTATTCAATATACCATATTGTATTTAGTTGCATTGAGCAGCTTCAGTTGCAGTTTTGTTTTATCTTACATCTATGGAATTAATACTTAGGTATGCATAATTTAAGCCTTATAATGACATTAAGAATAGGTACTATAGGTGCTATGATAATCAGGATACACATGAGAAGGTTGTGTGTGGTTCTACTTCAGTTTTGAGGGACTTTTTCTTTTCAAAGAGATTGGCACATTAGAAAGGCAGACAACTCTTTTGCTTGATAGAGTCCTGCTGTTACTTTATTCAAATTTATTCTTCCTGTTCTAGGTATGTGTGACCTACTGCTTCTAAATCAAATACCATGTAATTTGGGGAGGTCCTAACTATGGTTGAGTAATTAAATAACATTATTATATATAAATAACATATAGAAGCTGTTTTAACTATCTTGCAAAACCTTTTATAACATGAATTTTAACATACCCATACACACACACAGACACACACGACTTCCCTGGCAGTCCAGTGGTTGAGACTTTGCCTTCCAGTGCAGGCAGGAGTGAGGGTTGTATCCCTGGTTTGGGAGCTAAGATCCCACTTGCCTCCTGGCCAAAAAACCAAAATGTGATACAGAAGCAGTATTGTAAGAAATAAAGATGTGTATAAGAGACAGGGACAAAGGAGGGGTCAGTCCTTTCACAGGGAAACAAAATAGTGACTTTTTCAAAAGTGAGCAGAGTCTTCCATATTCCCTCCTGCTTTTCATGGAAAAAAATGTACCTTAGTTCAAAATATATAACTGAAATATATTAAAGACTAGCTGACAAAATACTCACTTGTGCTTGTTTTGATGAAAGATTGGTGGGCTACAGTTCATGGGGTCACAAAGAGTCAGACATGACTGAGTGACTTCATTTCACTTCAAGCATCTGAAGGGAGGAATGGGTAGATGGTCTTGATGGAATGAAAGTGCATAGACTCTGGGATCAGAAAGATCCCATACAGGATTTATGTGGACATTTTTATCTTTCAGGTGAGCTCATGAAGGTATTAGACTGATAAGAAGTTTCACAATAAAAAGTAATAGGCCAAGTAGTGATTATATGAGTTTCTTCATGTTCCTGAGAAAACTGACCATGTTATTTATCATCTATAGATCTAGGTCTCCTAAGGACACAGAAAGCACACACTAAGTTAAATGGGTAATTTAATATAACACAAATAATTATTTATATTTAATATAATATCAAGAATTATTAACTAAGATAGATGAGTAACTATAACGTGTAAGGAAACACTGCATAGTGTCCTCTGGCAGGAGGAGAGTAACCAAGGATGAATAGACTCTCAAAGGGTTCAGACTTCCTTGAAGATGTGGATCAGTCCCCAGAGAGCAGAGAAGCTTGCTGGGTTAGCCAGTCTAGAGCTGGTCTGCAGGCTCTGGATAAGCAGTAGACCACCTTCCACAGTGTAGACACAGAGCAGATGTGAACTTGCTGTGGGAGTCTTAAGTGCTGGAGGTAAAAGGTGGCAGAAGTCCTTCCCAGCGTGTGAGATAATGGGAACCGGGATGAGGGGGCTGGTGAAGTTGAAGGGGTGTACAGGAGTCACTGCTCAGTATGACCTTCTGGGTTACAAGTAATTGTGTGTGGGCCATGAAGCGCCTTGCCTAGGAAGTGAAGAAACCAGTACCACAGGCAGAAGCCCTTCGGAGCATTTGGTATGTGGGGGCTCTCAGAAAGGTTATTTCTAGGAAGCAGCAGCAAGATCATGGGGAATAGTGATGTATGCCCTGACTGAGGCAAGGTCTACTAGATGTCCTCACCCAGTAGTGACATCTAATAGACTCAGCCTAAGAATGCCAGGAAGCCCCTATGACATTATATCTACTTTAAAGGAGGAATGCTTAAAGGAATTTCATTGTTTATCTCAGGGCCTTCTTTGAAGCATTTGGGACCAAGAGGCAGTAACTTGATAACTCACATATTATCTGTTCTAGGGGTTATACCAGCATATCAGATCTAGAAATTATGCAAAATGTGAACTTCATACTCATTTTGCCTTGCATGCAATTTCTTGTCTTCTATAGGAACTATTTATAAAACTTATGAGAACTGAAATCTTAACAATGAAAGACTTGCTGAGCTTTGATCATAGCATCCTTTAAATCTGCTGTAAACTATTTCGTTTTGCATCATCTGGTCTCAAGTTAATCATGGTGGTCTTGGAGAGGTATTTTAGGTTGTAGTATACGTAGAGAAGCTGCAGGTCCATCCCTTCCTCTCTGTTACCCCTTATCACCCCCCTCCTCTAGCTTGCCTAACAGATTTCGGCCAGCAGGGAGCCAACATAGCTTAGTGCGGTAATGCCTGCACATGAAAGGACTTTTCAGTTACATTGATACTTTACCTGTGACTGATGACATCACCTAAATTCCTAGAAGTAATGCTCCATTTTCCTCTAACCTTGTAAATAGCACTGAGTTTTAGAACTGTAATGTGCAATACTAGATGTGAAATGATTTCAATTAACTTTTTTTCCATCAGATGGTTTTATTAACTAAACACCTTTCCTTCTTTTTAGAAGGCCAGAAACTTTACTTGTCATCACACAGATACCTGTTTCCTATAAAATTTTAAGAGATTGGTTGCCTGGGCAGAAGCCCAACCTTTTTTTTTTTTTTTTTTAAGGTTTTTATTTGATTATAATTTTGTTAATGATACTTTATTAAAAATATCCATTCTAGAAAGGAGAAGATATTCATGGGGTCGCAAAGAGTCGCACACGACTGAGCAAATGAACTGAACTGAACTGAAGGTAAAGAGACATTCTCTTATCTAGAGATTATCTCCATTTACCCTTCAATATGCAGAATTTAAGATCTGTTTATGTCCACACACATTTGTTTTTATGCAAATAAAATGCTGTTTATGCTGGTTTATCAGTTGCTATTTTTTCTGTAAATGCACACCTTCCCATGTCAAGACATTTTCATTCTCCATAATACCCAGTCCATCCTCACAATGGTTCCATCACCTCTAAATCATTTATAGATACTTTGTTCTAACTAGGATCTACTCTGGGACTTTGCCGTACATCTGGTTATGTCCTGTAAACTTTTCCAGTCATGACACTGACTTTTGAAAGAAGCAGGTCATTTGTCCAACAAAATATTGCACTTTCTGGATTTTTCTGTTGCTTCCTTGTGATGGTGTAAGCTTGTTCTTAAATCCTTCTGTATGGAAAATTTAGATCTAGCCAATATAGGTTGAAGTTAAATGGTTTTTGACTCAAATATATTTGTCATATGAAATCATAGCATGTCACATTAGGAAGCACAAGCTCAGGCTCAATTTTCTTAAAATGCAGTCCTAGAGAGAGTTAATTTAACTGGGAGATGATAATTGGGCAGTCTACCCACTCCAGATATAAGAAAGGTTTAGAGGATATTTGCATGGTAAATTTAATAAAATATAACCAATGGAAATGATTAGTAATAATGCCATGAAAAAAATTGGGGCATTTAATTCTTTTTAATTTGCTAGGCCCTAAGGGAATTGCATGTTTTTATCAGAAGTAAAAAGTGTCATTTCCCTTTTGTAATGTCTTCTCTGTTGCCCTCTTTCTCTGTGTGTATGTGTATAATATGCATAATCCTCTTCTGTTGAAAATTTTTCAGTGTATTTCAAAGTACTGTGTCACTTTTTAAAAAACAAAGCTCTCATTTTAGTATGTTATTATAAAGGAGTAACTTTAAAAGAAGCATCTAAGGTAGTTTCCCTTTCAGAATAAATATATCTGATTACTTGATACGTGGAAGCAGCTTTCCCCTAGGGATGAAGATGAGAAGCGTCCTAGAAGGAAGTGGGCTTAGTGAAGACTGGTAACTGTGATAAGTATTCCTCACAATTCACTGTTGTTTGTATTGGCTCTTGCTGTTGGCATTGGCTTAGGAGGCTTAAAAATTCATATTCTTAGCTTTTCTGAACAATACCAGGTCTTCATTATTAGTCCTTATTGGGTGGGGAAGGGATTTGTGAGTTTACCAATGTCTTTCACTTTTACGTATAAATGGTATTGACTTAAGAAGAAAACACTCCAGCAACCCAAGGCAGGGAGGGTGGAGAAAGGGGTGGAGTGAAAGGGGATGTCTTTGAACAATCATATTCTGTTTAGGGAGTTTAAATTCCCTTGTGATTCCTGGGGAGTTTAAGTGCCTGTGCTGTGTATGTAACTGATCTCTAGTTAGTCCTATTCTTTCTCTTCCCTTCATCTCTGACTGCGTTGTTCAAGAGTGTGCACCTGAATGAACAGTGGAATTTGCCAAGTAGTAGGAAATTTGCTGGGTCATCACCATACCTAAACTAAAGTGTAACTGAACATCAGAATTCTAAGTATGGCATTGTATAATTTGTAAGGATGTCTGCATTTCCCTGATTTTTGTCTCTCATACCCACCTCACCCCATGTCCCCAAATCACCTGAAATGAATTTGCATACTTCTGAAAATTCTTACCAGGACTGTCCCCAGGTATAAGATACCTCTCAAACTCAAAGATATTATCTCTACCCTTCACATGTAGCCTTTAGACAAGTATAATTTTATTTATTCCTTTTTAAAAATTTTAGTGAATCTTCTTTCTTATTTTTTTAAATTATGAAAGTATGATAACACATTTATAGGACACTTGGAAAATATAGGACAAAGTCGCATATAGTTCCACTATATATTATAATTATTTTTTAAGTAGATAAAGATTTTTAGTTGAAGTTTCAGCATAAAACTCTCAATACTTAATGAAATGAATAGACAGAAAAGTAGAAGGATGTAGTAGACCTGAGAGGTAGTATGAACCAATTTAACATAATTAGGATTTATATAATTTTCACACAACCAGCAGGATTCAAATTCTATTCAAGCTCCATAGACTATAACCCATGAGACACTGGAACATATTCAGGGACATAAAACAATGTGCAAAATTTTCATAGTCTACAGGTATTGCAATCATACAGAGTCTGTTCTCTTATCACTATAGAATTATGTTAGAAGTCAATAGCAAAAGATATTTGAAAACAACCACATATTTTCAAGTGTAAAAAGATTTTACCAGGAGAGATTTTGACTTTAGCCATTGAAAGCCTCAATATAATTAAAAGACTGAAAAGACACAGAGGGTGATGGCAGAGAAGAAAGCATTTAAATGAGAAATTAATATCAAAATGAGAAATTAATATCAAAGCAACTTAAAAAAAAACCCACATAGTTAGAAATTAAATGCCCACTTTTAAATGATGGGTATATCTAAGAAACCATAACAAGGAAAATTAGAAAATATTTGTAATGGAATGAAAATGAAAAGAGAATATCAAAATTTGTTGCATGTAGCTGATACTATGTTGTAAATAAAAAAAAATTTTTTTAAGCCAAAGAAATTAATATGTGATAAAGTATTACTAACTAAAGTACAGATTTGGTTCAGATCTCACAGTATTTTATGTTAGTGTCCATTATTTGTTTTCATATCCTATTCAATATACCATATTGTATTTAGTTGCATTGAGCAGCTTCAGTTGCAGTTTTGTTTTATCTTACATCTATGGAATTAATACTTAGGTATGCATAATTTAAGCCTTATAATGACATTAAGAATAGGTACTATAGGTGCTATGATAATCAGGATACACATGAGAAGGTTGTGTGTGGTTCTACTTCAGTTTTGAGGGACTTTTTCTTTTCAAAGAGATTGGCACATTAGAAAGGCAGACAACTCTTTTGCTTGATAGAGTCCTGCTGTTACTTTATTCAAATTTATTCTTCCTGTTCTAGGTATGTGTGACCTACTGCTTCTAAATCAAATACCATGTAATTTGGGGAGGTCCTAACTATGGTTGAGTAATTAAATAACATTATTATATATAAATAACATATAGAAGCTGTTTTAACTATCTTGCAAAACCTTTTATAACATGAATTTTAACATACCCATACACACACACAGACACACACGACTTCCCTGGCAGTCCAGTGGTTGAGACTTTGCCTTCCAGTGCAGGCAGGAGTGAGGGTTGTATCCCTGGTTTGGGAGCTAAGATCCCACTTGCCTCCTGGCCAAAAAACCAAAATGTGATACAGAAGCAGTATTGTAAGAAATAAAATAAAACTTTGAAAATGGTCTGCATCCAAAAAAAAAAAAAGAAAAGAAAAATCTTAAAAGGAAGACTCAAGAATGGGAGGAATTGAGAGAGTAGCACTGAATTATATGCACTACTTGAGAGTCCCTTGGACTGCAAGGAGATCCAACCAGTCCATTCTGAAGATCAACTCTGGGATTTCTTTGGAAGGAATGATGCTAAAGCTGAAATTCCAGTACTTTGGCCACCTGGTACCACCTGAGAAGAGTTGACTCATTGGAAAAGACTCTGATGCTGGGAAGGATTGGGGGCAGGAGGAGAAGGGGACGACCAAGGATGAGATGGCTGGATGGCATCACGGACTCGGTGGACATGAGTCTGAGTGAACTCTGGGAGATGGTGATGAACAGGGAGGCCTGGCGTGCTGTGATTCATGGGGTCGCAAAGAGTCGGACATGACTGAGCGACTGAACTGAACTGAACCATATGTAAAATAGATAGCTAATGGAAAATTGCTGTATAACACAGGGAGCTCAACTGGGTGCTCTGTGACAACCTAGAGGGGTGCGATGGGGTGGGAGGTGGGAGGGAGGCTCAGGAGGGAGGGGACATATGTATACCTATGGCTGATTCATGTTGGTGTGTGGTAGAAACCACCACAACACTATAAAGCAATTATCCTCCAATTAAAAAGAAGACCCAAGAACACAAATCTTTAATCTGTAATTGAAAATTACTTTTATAATAAATGAGCCTCAAGATTTTCATACTTTGTAACGCTTTGGAAAGGAAAATACTTCCGGTCTTACTGGTTTTTATGATAAGCAACATGATACTAATCTCAGCCTGCTATCTTGCTTATAAAATAGGCACAGATGCTTGCTTTAGAGTTGCTGAATGTTTCCTCATACAAATGTCTGTCTTATTCTGTGAAATACTAGGATTCCTTTTTTTCTTTTTATTCCTCATCACATGTAGATCCATTAATATTGGAAGAGACTTTTCACATAGAACTTAACATGATTGCTATAAAAACAAAAATCTGTCAAAGTACAAGACACCTCCTAATGAATCACTAATGATTTGAGTTATAAGGATCTGATGCAAGAATAAAGATGAATTAGGGTAAAATATTATAAAAGTCTCTCATTTGTTAGCGTCTGTTTACAATGCGGGAGACCTGGGTCCGATCCCTGGGTCGGGAAGATCCCCTGGAGAAGGAAATGGCAATCCACTCCAGTACTATTGCTTGGAAAATCCCACGGACAGAGGAGCCTGGTAGGCTACAGTCCATGGGGTCGCAAAGAGTCAGACATGACTGAGCAACTTCACAGAGTCAGAGGGTAAAATATTATTATAAAAGTATATCATTTGTTTTCCTCTAGTGTTTTTCAGCAAAATGAAATATATGGCAAAATTACATATATGTGAAAATTCTTGAAATTAAGTCTTGTTAGCTAAAGTAGATCACATTTGTAAAAGGTTCAGTTTTGGTGGTGCTGAAGATCTAAGACGGTTTAAGTCCCTTCTTTCTTTAATATTTTGAGTAAAAAGCCAAAACCTTTCCTGAAAAGGATTTATAAACCACTGTTATGTAGGAGGGTTTTGTTCCAGCTGTAAAAAGAGTTCCATTTATTTCTACAATTTAAATAGTGTGCAAGTCACCCCAGAAAGGGATAAACCGGGTATTTCAAGAGATTTCAATCATATTCTACTTAGAGGTACATCTGGCTTATTAGGGTAAACAAATATTTCTGCTTCTTTGTGGGGGTTTCTAGGAGCATATTATCTCTGGGTTGTTTTTATAATTAAGGGGCAGAAGATAAATCGATGATTCTTTTTACCCCAGGCTGAGTAGTGACCCCTAATAGGAAATTCCTTGGAGTTGTGTGGTGGGAGTGCCCATGGGTGGGAACCGCAGGATGAGCTTCCCCTGGAATGTCTGCCCTGGGGAGAGGTCCCAGAGGAGGAGGCTATGGAAGGGGTTAACCCTGGGGTGGAGCAGCAGGGGGTCACTTAATCTGTCCAAACTCCGATTTGCAGGCAGGAGTTTTTAAAGGGCTGGATCTTCACAGAGAAAGAGTACATGCTTAAAAGTGTTCTCTCCATATGAGCATTAGTTGAAAAATGGAGGCTTCAAAAATTTAAATGTTACTAGAAGTCTTACTGAGCCCTAAGAACTTTTAAGTGACTTGAAATGGGAATTTCCACCCCCCTCCCGCTGATGACATAGTGCTTGTTAAGATACTTGACATAATACATAGTGTTTATTTTTGTTTCTGTGTGGTGGTGGTTGTTCACTCGCTAAGTCATGTCTGACTCTTTGCAATTCATGGACTTCAGCCTGCCACACTTCACTGTCTTTCACTATCTCCCAGAGTTTGCTCAAACTCATGTCCATTGAATCAGTGATGCCATCCAACCATCTCATCCCCTGTTGCCCCCTTCTCCTGCCCTCAATCTTCCCCAGCATCACGGATTTTTCCCCAGTGAGTCGGCTCTTCGCATCAAGTGGCCAAAGTATTGAAGCTTCAGTTTTAGCATCAGTCCTTCCAATGAATACTCAGGGTTGATTTCCTTTAGGATTGATTGGTTTAGTCTCCTTGCTGTCCAAGGGACTTGCAAGAGTCTTCTCCAACACCACAGTTTGAAAGCATCAATTCTTCGATGCTCAGCCTTCTTTATGGTCCAACTCTCACATCCATACATGACTACTAGAAAAACCATAGCTTTGACTAGATGGACCTTTGTTGGCAAAGAGATGTCTGTGCTTTTTAGAATGCTGTCTAGTTTTGTCATAGCTTTCCTTCCAGGAAGCAAGTGTCTTCTAATTTCATGGCTGCATTTACCATCTGCAGTGATTTTGGAGCCCAGGAAGAGAAAATGTGTCACTGATTCCACTTTCTCCCATCTATTTGCCATGAAGTGATAGGACCATATGCTACGATCTTAGCTTTTTCAATGTTGAGTTTTAAGGCAGCTTTTTCACTGTCCTCTTTCACCCTCGTCAAGAGGCTCTTTAGTTCCTCTTCACATTTTTTTTTTGCCATTAGAGTGGTATCATCTGAAAAGAAGGAAAGGTAGTTGTTTTAAATAGAAAAAGAAAAGGGAATGGTACTTAAAAAAGTGTTGGCGGTTTGGAGTAGCAGGACCTGATCTAGACCTTCAGGTGTGGAAATACCATTTATCTGGTCTGACGGGTACTGTGCCTCTCCTACAGTCAGGAAGGTGGAGAAGCTGCCTTGGGAGTGTATCTATGATCCAGGAGTCACAGTGACATCACTGTAAATGGCTCAGAAACCACTCTGTTCATGTTACCTTCATCCCAGGGGAAAAAAAAAAAAAAAGTCTCATCCTTTGCTTTTTTATATCCATGAGATTAGTTGCTGGACACTGGGTTGCTGCAGCAGTGTCTCACATCCTTGCTTAGCTCACTTTCTTCTTCCTAATCTCATGCTTGTATATCTTATTAGTAGACCACTAGTTGCAGGGAAGCCTGGAAAAAGAAATGTGACTGGTTTTGGCCTATGTTGTACAGGAAGGCACACAGGAAGAAAGTTGGCATGGAGACACTTTCCTCCAAAAAACTGGCATGGAGCACCCGTCCACTATATTCATCATACCATTAATACCATTAAAAAGAAGCATGGCAGTGGAGAAGACCTTGCTTTTTTTAAAAAATATGATCACATTGCCTGATCTTCCTCACTTCCAACCCTCCTTAAAATATCACCGGCAGCCTTTCTGGTCCTGTGTCCTGTGGAAGATTTTCCAACCTTTCCTGTCCAGTATTTTCAGCAGGTGCATATATATAATTGACAACATTTTTTCCTAATAATAATTTAATTTCTAAGAAACTGCCATCATGATATGTTACTGACTACTAGATGTAATTTGTTTTCACTTATTATGTTTGTTCATTTTTTTTCTTCCCTTTTTATTAACATTTAATTGACATATAGCTCTGTATAAGTTTAAGGTGCACAGCATAATGATTTGACTTACATATATCATGAGATGATTAACAAACAAGTTTACTGAGCATCTATCATCTCATTTAGATACAAAATAAAAGAAAAAATATTCTTTTGTTCTGATGAGAACTCTTGGGATTTGTTCTCTTAACAACTTTCACATATAACATAGAATAGTCTTATAGTGCTCATATAGTACATTACATCCTTAGTACTTTTTTCTCTTATAACTGAAAACTTGTACCTTTTGACCACCTTCATCCAATTCTGCTCCCCTCCCACCCCTACCTCTGATAACCACAAAGGTTTTCTTTTAACCATGTCATTAGGGGATTTTTTTTAGTGAATAAACACTTTAATAATAAATATTTAATTATACTTTTTGTAGTTATACTTTTTTTTTTTAATTTGTGAGGTTGGATATTATAGCAAATGGAGCAAGGGATGCTAGAGCTAAACTGTAGTTCTTAATCCCAAAGTACCAGAAAAAAGTTAGCAATATAACTCTAGGAGAGTGTCCTAAATATCAGGGAGAGTGTTGTGCAGTATTCTGTTTTCAAAGGTAAGCTGCAGAGAATAAAGTGTGTACGTATAATATAAACATATACTTATATATATCTTATTTCTGGATGGAAAGTAATTGAAATATGAATTTTCCTGAATATTTCTGATGGGTGTTATCTTTTGGAGAGTACTTTCTAAGGCAATCGTTCCAGTTACTTAGAAGTATGGAAAAGAAGGAAGTTATTTCTAAGCTAGAATTGTGTCTTTTGGCAGTTGTTTTTAGGTCAAGTGCCTAAAACTGTCAAAAGCTGAATTGGTTTCTAGAGGGAAGTAGAGTGACCTCCAAAACTTTCCCTGAATGACCGATATGTGTTATATAAGCCATGTTTTATTTTCTGAAGTTCCTTGTGTAGACTTTCCATTTTTTTCTTTACTCATCTTCTTAAAACTTTTTATGCTTAGCGAGCAAATACAAAATACCAGTTTATAAGCTAAAAGAAAAAATTGACTGAAGAATCTTTGGTTCATGTTTAATTATAGGAAGTTTGTATTCATATTTTTATCTTGACATTTGTATTTTTATCACCTTCATCTGTTTCTTCTCAATGTATTTGAGTATAAGAAAAAAAAAAAGATAGGCTAAAAAAACCAGCTCACTGTTTTGGAATTATTCAGTTCAGTCGTTCAGTTTGCGACACCATGGACTGCTGCACACCAGGCCTCCCTGTCCATCACCAACTCCTGGAGTTTACCCATACTCATGCCCATTGAGTCAGTGATGCCATCCAACCATCTCATCCTCTGTCATCCCCTTCTCCTGCCTTCAATCTTTCCCAGCATCAGGGTCTTTTGAAATGAGTCAGATTTTCACATCAGGTGGCCAAAGTATTGGAGTTTCAGCTTCAGTATCAGTCCTTCCAATGAACACCCAAGGACTGATCTTTAGGATGGACTGGTTGGATCTTCTTGCAGTCCAAGGGACTCTCAAGAGTCTTCTCCAACACCACAGTTCAAAAGCATCAATTCTTTGGCACTCAGCTTAATTCACCCAATATGTATGAAACATTCATCAACTTAAGGACAGCAAAGTAAGTAGTAATCTTAGCTGAGAATTATCCAGTTGCACTCAATTATTACTTATTTTGGAATATGTCCTATGAAAGGCATAATTGCAGAGGGAATGTATGCAATTACAATCTATATTCTGATGTGAGAAATAGGCTTGCTGATTATAGGTTTTCAGGTAGGTATTACATTTAAGTAGTAATTAATCTTCTAACCTATTCTGAAATCTGCATAGAAATAATACAATGCTAAAAATAGTGAGACTTGAGAATTAATGGATTGGCTAAGTGTTCAGTATACCCTCTGCACTTCTCAGGAACAGACACAATTTCACACCTCTGTCTGCTTGTCCACATTATTCATGCTTTTCAAGAACATTCCATTTCCTTTGAAAAATAGTCATTCTCCTGAGCACAAAGGTAATACTAGTAGTAGCTTTTCCCTGAATCCTGTTTTTGCTTCATATTATTCTATATTCTTGTCAGAAGGGATAGAAAAAAATCAAGAATCCTTACTACCTTAGAGATTGATAGCAGTGCTCATTACCTGGGAGATGGATACTGTTTGTCTAAACACTTGACCGTATGAACCATGTTTTCTTTTCTGAAGTTCCTTGTG
>SJYV01025744.1:1571311-1599477 GCA_006410875.1 Neotragus pygmaeus | reverse complement strand
TTTTTTCTGGAATTCTCTTGCTTTTTCCATGATCCAGCGGATGTTGGCAACTTGATCTCTGGTTCCTCTGCCTTTTCTAAAACCAGCTTGAACATCAGGAATTTCACGGTTCACGTATTGCTGAAGCCTGGCTTGGAGAATTTTGAGCATTACTTTACTAGCATGTGAGATGAGAGTAATTGTGCGGTAGTTTGAGCATTCTTTGGCATTGCGTTTCTTTGGGATTGGAATGAAAGTTTTTATGCTTAGTAAAATATGAGATAACAGTTTATAAGTTCACAGAAAAATAGCTGCCCATCCCCTACCAGTTTTGTTCTCATTCCCTTTAAATTGTCTTCATTGCTCTCCATTAAGATGGAGCATTTGACTCATCTACTAACCTGGATGTTTTATGATTTTATTTTAAAAAAGAAAAAATAAAATCCCCTCTTTTGTAGTCCTGCCAACTATCTCCCTTGTTATGAACTGGAATTAGCATACCTCTGAAATTAGTTCAGGCATTTCACTCACTCTATAGATTGTAATCCTCTTCTCTTTCTTACTAAACCTGTTCTATTTGCTGTTTACACCTCTTACACATTTTTGTATGTTGTGAGTTACCTGACTTCTTGTGCGTTTATTCTTTTGTTCTGTCTAAATTCCTAGATCAGTCATTTAAACTCCCTTCTATAGCCAGCTCACTTTCAAGTTTTCTCTTCTCCCTGGACAAACTTTTGCTCAACATGCCACCAATCATAAAAATGAATTAGCCCAAATTATAATATCTCCTATTTCAGTCCTCTAGATAATGGGTGCTACTAGGTGAAATATGACAAACCTAGACAGTGTGTTGAAAAGTAGAGACATTACTCTGCTGACAAAGATCTATATAGTCAAGGCTATGGTCTTCCCAGTGGTCGTGTCCAGTTATGACAGCTGGACTGTAAAGAAGGTAGAATGCTGAAGAATTGATGCCTTCGAACTGTGGTGATGGAGCAGACTGCTGAAAGTCCCTTGGACAACAAGGAGATCAAACCAGTCAATCTTATGGGAAATCAACCCTGAATACTTGTTGGAAGGACTGATGCTGAAGCTGATGCTTCAGTATTTTGGTCATCTGATACCAACAACTGACTCATTGGAAAAGTCCCTGATGCTGGGAAAGATTGAGGGCAGGAGGAGAAGAGGGAATCAAAGGATGAGATGGCTCGATGGCATCACTGATGCCATGGACATGAACTTGGGCAAACTTCAAGAGATGGTGAGGGACAGGGAGGCCTGGCATGCTGCAGTCAGTGGGGTCGCAACGAGTTGGACATGACTGGGTGACTGAACAATAACAACAACTAGGGTGAGAAAGTGGGCCTGGATAACTTGGTGGCAGATTCTTTGCAGTTATCTCATAATTCCCCTAACCTCTATAAAAGTTATTATCATTTTCCAGATTAAAAAAAGATACAAAGTCGATTTGAGTTCGGCTCTTCTGATGCATTATAGTGCAATAGATGCAGCAATTCAAACATCACATCTGCACTGCAGTCTTTCTTGGGGTAGAAAGTCTCTCTTCCCTGATTGTCAAAGAGGACTCCTGGGCTTCACTCTGGACCATTTTTAAGCTGTGGTCTCCATAGCAATTCCTATGGTCAGAGTGATGCCAGCCTCAAGTTGGTTTGGGCTTGAATTACTGCCAAGCACAATAGTAAGGCTGTGAGATTTTGCCAGTTGTTTTAGGCCAGTACCCACTCATGCGGCTAGCTTATGGAAATCAGTTCTGTCTAGGCACCCAAACTGCTAAACTGTACAGGAAGTATGAAATAGAGCTTGAGGAAGCAACTGACAAGAGTCTGCTATGGTGGCTAATATTTTTATTCAAAATGAAGAAAGGATTTCTTGCATTTTCAAATTCTAATAGTTTGTATTTCAGTTTTGTTATAGACATTATAAGACTAAATCATGAAAGACGACAGTCTGAAATCAATAATAGAACAATTTCGTGGTTTTTTTTTAGCCTCAGCTAGGACTAGGGGAAGTATTACTATAGTAACTACAAGTTGGGATTTTATGAGCTATAAGCTGCAAGATCAAGGATGCAAAGTAGTTAAGATTGTAGGTGAGAGTGTAGCTCAGGTGATTTCACCAGGTAGTCTGTGGTGGATGGCAAGTAAGTGAGGCTTTAGTGTTTATTTGAGAGGTCAAGTTCACAGAGCAGGGGGAGGCAGAAGTGCAAAAGGTGTAAGAAGGATGAGGTATTCAAGTATAGTACTTCTGACGTGGCAGTCTTTCAGGCAGTGACAAGATCCTGTGATGATGGGGTACCAGTGTGGCGATTGAGTATTGGCGTCAGGAGGCCAGTGCACTAGATACATTCTCCTCCTGGAGAATAAGCCTTAGATGTTCTTTTTCCTTTCTTGGGTTCAAACCCATTGAAAACCCCTCAACAAGTAGACAGCATAGCTACATGATGACTGGGATATCTGTACCAGGTTTTTTCTTGCTGCCACTGGAACTCTGAGCAATTGCATTGTCTCACTTCTGGAGCTCCTGCATGCTCAGTTGTGTCTAACTCTGCAACCCCATAGACTGTAGCCCACTTGGATCCTCTTTCCATAAATTCTCCCGGCAAGAATACTGGAGTGAGTTGCCATTTCTACTCTAGGGGATCTTCCCCACCCATGGATTGAACCTGCATCTCTTACGTCTCCTGTATTGGCAGGCAAATTCTTTACCATGGAGTCACCAGGAATGTCCCCATACCACATTTGATCTTAGCCAAAAGGCCTTTCATACGTGAAAATCTCTGGGGTAACTTCCCTTCTGGAAGTTGTGTGTCTCTCTCTGTTTCACCATAAAAAATATTGCCTTTTTTTTTCTTTAAAAAATCCCCTAAACAAACAGAAACACAAACACACAAAAAACCCAACTCTAAATCTTTGAGTACTTCAGTTCATTCATGAGGTTCTCTTGAAGTCTCGTAAATACATTAAAATACTTTTATGTCCATTTGTTTTTATGTTCATCATTAAAAATCATTTATAGATCCTTCTGGTACCATTGAAATTGAAAAATGAAACATTTTCTGCCCTATAAATTCCTATAAATAAATCTGTAATATAGGAAGGAAAATAAATAAATGAGTAATAAATATCATAGAGTTTTTTTACCCTGATTACCTGTGAATGGCCCACTTTCAGTGCTTAGTGGACACAGGACAAGGGGCTAGAATGTTCTGAAAGGAGAAAGGACTAGAGATTGCAAAGAATTAACATTATAACTGGCTTTTTAGGGACTTCCCTGGCTTCCAGTGATTAAGACTCCTTGCTTTCACTGTAGGGGGCATGCATTCATCCCTGGGCTGGGAACTAAGATACTGCATTGCACACAGTACGGCCAAAAGAGAGAGAGGAGAGAGAACTGGCCTTTTAGAGAGAGCCAGTGCTTTGGACAAGAGGCGTGCACACAGCACCAGCGGGATCATGGAAGTGGCCATGCAAAATAATTATATATGCGGTTTGAACACCTTCTATATGCTTTAGCAGTGTGTAAGGAGCTTGGGGGACTATAAAAAATATATATATGAATATTGAACAAACGGAACTCAAACTTTAATTGGAGATACAAAATGCTGGGGCTTCCCAGGTGGTGCAGAGGTAAAGAATCTGCATGCCAATGCAGGAGACACAGGAGATTCAGGTTTATCCCTGGGTTGGGAAGATCCCAAGTAGCAGGAATAGTAGCCCGTTCCAGGATTCTTGCCTGGAAAATTCCATGGACAGGGGAGCTTGGTGGGCTACAGTCCATGGGGTCACAAATAGTTGGACAGGGCTGAGTGTATGTGGTTGTGTGTGCCCATGCATGTGCGTGCACACACACACACATACAGTGCAGACATGAAAATAGAAAAATAAGACAGTTTAGGATTATAAGTGTTCCTAATATTATTGATGCTTTTGAACTGTGGTGTTGGAGAAGATTCTTGAGAGTCCCTTGGACTACAAGAAGATCCAACCAGTCCATTCTGAAGGAGATCAGTTCTGGGTGTTATTTGGAAGGACTGATGCTAAAGCTGAAACTCCAGAACTTTGGCCACCTCATGCGAAGAGTTGACTCATTGGAAGACTCTGATGCTGGGAGGGATTGCGGGCAGGAGGAGAAGGGGACGACAGAGGATGAGATGGCTGGATGGCATCACTGACTCGATGGACATGAGTGAGTGAACTCCGGGAGATGGTGATGGACAGGGAGGCCTGGCGTGCTGCGATTCATGGGGTCGCAAAGAGTCGGACACGACTGAGCAAGTGAACTGAACTGAATGTTGTGGCTGATGCATTGTGGTCTGTGGGGATAGCAATCCCTTCTCTGCTTAGTCGCTGAGTCATGTCCAACTCTGTGACCCTGTCTATGGGATTTTTCAGGCAAGAATACTGGAATGGGTTGCCGTTTCCTCTTTTAAGGGATTTTCCCAACTCATAGCTCAGTTGGTAAAGAATCCACCTGCAATGCAGGAGACCCTGGTTGCATTCCTGGGTCAGGAAGATCTGCTAGAGAAGGGATAGGCTAGCCACTCCAGTATTCTTGGGCTTCCCTGTGGCTCAGCTGGTAAAGAATACGCCTGCAATGAGGGAGACCTGGGTTCAATCCCTGGGTTGGGAAGATCCTCTGGAGAAGGGAAAGGCTACCTGCTCCAGTATTCTGGTCTGGAGAATTCCATGGACTGTATAGTCTATGGGGTTGCAAAGAGTCAGACACAACTGAGTGACTTCCACTTTCACTTTCCCAACNGAAGCACTTACTAGGACTATTTGAGTAGAAGAAGCAATAAAGACTTTAAACATACCTTCTGTGGCATTATTGTACCCCCCCCCAAATTAACAATTCCTTTTGCATATCATCTAACACCCAGTTTTTATTTAAATTTCTCTAATGTTTGCTTTGTCCAAATTGGATTCAGTTTCACACATTACTTTGGTGTTTATGCCATTTAACTCTCTCATACTATATCAGTTCTTACCCCCTCATCTTCCCCCCAACATGTCAATTTGTTAGAGAAACTGGGTTGTAGACTATCCACATTCTAGATTTTGATAATTATTATGTTGATAATTATTAAACAGCTGATGGCTGGGTGGCATCGCTGACTCGATGGACACGAGTCTGAGTTGGTGGACAGGGAGGCCTGGCGTGCTGCGATTCATGGGGTCGCAAAGAGTCGGACATGACTGAGCGACTGAACTGAACTGAGCTATTTGAGCATAATCAGAAAATGACTAATGTTTCATCCTTTTGAATTAGTTTTCCACAGAGCTGAGAGCAAGGGAGCTAGCATTTTAGAGTTTATAGCAATTGTTTGAGATAGAGATTAACGGTCTTTCAGAAATTAGCAGCTTTAGGTGTTCTAAGACTTGATTTATTCTGTTATATTGCTACATTTTTCCTGGTAATAAGATGGATGGAAGACAGTGTGAAACTGCCAGTCATTCTCCCTGAGGAAAGTGAAAGGACCAGTAGGCCTTTGGCACAAAGACTTCCCAATAGAAATGCAAAAACCATTGGTCTGAGTTTGAAAACTAGGCTGCTTAGTGAGGGGATAATTAATGGAAGTCTTGGTAGACTTCTTGGGTTTTAATTCTTAATTTGTTGTATATGAAGTAATGTCTAGTTTGATCTTTTTAATGCTTTAGTTTTCAAAAAAAGCTTTTAGATCAAATGCGTTCATGCTTATGTGTGTGTGTGTAACTTGCCAACTATAGTGGTTTTACATAGGAGGACAGGTAAGGACCTTTAGTAGACATTTAAAAATGTGATCTGTGTTTCTTATTGAGAATGTTTCCCCTACATGCCTTTGTTTTAATAACATTTATTTTAATGCCAGCATTTCCCCATCTGTATTGATATAACAGATTTGGGTTATGAATATTGATATTTGCATTTTAAAAAATAGATCAAGTATTGATTTTATTTGTATGTTTTTCATTTAGTTTATAAATGAGAGTCTCTTGGCTCAGTAAGATGGTCTGTGAATGAGGTTCTGTGTAGGTAAGACTTCTTTAGTAATTAGCCATTAAATAGAACAATATGTATTGATGGAAATCATCATTTTTCTTTCTAATAACTTTTCCTTTATTTTAGTCCAGCGGGTCTCAAACTGTAATGTGCTGGACCCACTAGTATATAGTATTAGGACCCCATATTCAGATTCTATTTTAAAAAGTATAATGTGGGCCCACTCAAGCAGATCTGTATTAAAAGCAAGTTCCATAGATAATTATAATGCTCATTGAATTTTGAGAATCTCTACCTTCGATATAATTTTATTGTAAATGAAATTGTGTATAGTTTTATTTTTAAATAGTTTGATTTGGGGGAAATTGCAAAAATAATGCTGAGGTTTCCCTTTGCCTTCTCCCAAGCTTCCCCTGATAATAGTATCTTACATAACCATAGTATGTTATCAAAATCAGGGAAGTGACTTTGGTACAATACTCAGAGACCTTATTTAGATTTTTATCACCTCTTACATGCATTCTTTACTTTAAAAAATTTGTCTTGATTTATAATTCTATGAAATTTTCGTACATGTGTAAATTTGTGTGGCACTCCACAAGCAGAATACAGAACTGTTGCATCACCACAAAGGCACTCCCTTATATTACTCTTAAAGGTTACACCTTGCCTCCAACCCTGGCAGCCAGCGATCTGTCTTCTATGACCATAAGTTTGTTACTTTGAGACTCATACAGATAGAACATATAGTACTTAACCTTTTGAGAGTGGTTTTTCCCCCTCAGCAAAATGCCCTTGAGATCATCCTAGATGATGTATATCAAGGCTCATTTTTTATTGCTAAGTAGTATTCCATCATGTGGATGCATCACAGTTTATTCATTCTCATGTTGGAGGACATTGGGTTATTGCCTGTTTGGGTTTGTTATGAAGAGCTGCAATAAACATCCATGTACAGGTTTTATGCAAACATAAGTTTTCATTTCTCTCATGTCAATACCCAGGAGGAAATTCCTGGCTCAATGGTATACATACATTTAGTTTCATATTATGCTGCCAAACTCTTTCCCAAAGTGGCCATACCACTTTGCATTCACTTTGTTCAAGACATCTATGAGAGATCTAGTTTCTCTGCATTCTTGTCTGTATTTGATACTATCAGTAGTTTTGATTTAGGTGGGTAATGGTATCTCATCATAGCTTTAATTTGCATTTCCCTAAATGAGTAATAGTGTCAGACATCTTTTCATGTGCCTCTCTGCCATTCTTACCTCCGCTCTGGTGAAGTGTTCAAATCTTTTCCTATTTAAAGATTGGATGCTTTGTTTTTTAACTATTGCATTTTGAAAACTATATATTCTGAATATGACTTTTTGATGGGCATGTGTCTTAGAAATCCTGGTCTGTGGCTTGTCTTTTCATCCTGTTAACTCAGTCTTTCACAGAGCAAAAGGCTTTAGTTTTTGATGAAGTTCAGTTTACTGATATTTTAAAAAATCTTCTGGATTGCGTCTTTGTTGTCATGTCTGAGATCCTTTGGTCTAACCCTTGGTCCCAAGGATTTTCTCCTATGTTTTGACCTGAACATTTAATAATTTTATATTTAGATCAATTTTAGCTTAATTTTTGTAAACTCTGAGACACTGTTTCTAAGTAGTTTTTCTAGCCAGTGTTTGACAAAGTTTATAGCTAGGAAACTTAACTTGGAAAATTCATTCCTAGGATTTTTCTTTATCAATAGGCAGTGAATGTTATGCCTTTGAACATGGTTTATGACAACAGACACCATTCCCAAACATAGATTTAAAACTTTAACAGAGACTCAGGACTAAGTGCTGCTTAGTATTCACCAAAAAGTACATATTTGAGAGTAGGTTATTGAGGTTATGATTCAGAAGCATCTTATGCTTTCACTTTAGGGTTGGTTAGTTTACCAGTGTGCTTGCTTGGCTGACATATACATTCCTACTGTTTAATATGCATGTGTGCATATATTTTAATAATTATAATATCCACATCTAATGCTTTTCAGTTCCTTAGCCAGCTTGATTAAAATTAAGAAAATATTTCAACTAAGAATTCTTTTTTCTTTTTAGACTTAATACTTTTAGGGTAGTTTTAGGTTTACAGCAAAGCTAAGCAGAAGATACAGATTTTCCATATAACCTTGCCCCTACACATGCATTCTCCCCAGAATGGTATCCTTGTCACAACTGGTGAACCTACACTGATACGTTATAATCACCTAAGTCTATAGTTTACATTAGTAATCACTTTTGGTATGCATTCTACAGATTTTCGTACAGAAATTATTTTGGGTAGCGCTGGGTCTTTGCTGCTGCACGTAGGCTTTCTCTGGTTGTAGTGAGGGGCTACTCTTCCTTGCGGTGCGTAGGCTTCTCACTGCGGTGGCTTCTCTTGTTATGGCTCACAGGCTCTAGGATTATGGACTTAAGTAGTTGTGGTACATGGACTTAACTGCCCCGTGGCATGTGGAATCTTCCTGGACCAGGGATTGAACCTATGTCCTCCGCATTGGCAGGTAGATTCTTATCCACTGTACCACCAGAAAAGTTCAATTCTATAGGTTTTGAGAAAAACATAATGACATGTATTCATCTTTATAGTATCATATAGGGTATTTTCACTGCTCTAAAAGTCTTTTGCATTCCACCTATTCATCTCTTATCAAAACACCTGGCAACCACTGGTGTTTTTCACTTTTTCATATTTTTGCCTTTTCTAGAATTTAATATAGTTGGAAGTATACAATATACAGCCCTCTCAGACTGGCTCTTTATATTTATTAATATACATTTAAGGCTCCTCCATAGTTTTTTCATGACTTAATAGTTCATTTCTTTTTTAGCAAAAAAAGTAGAAATGATAGGGTAATATTTTATTGTCTGTATGTAACCATAGTTTGTTTATCCATTGACCTACTGAAGGACATCTAGGTTGCAAACTAAGAACATTTTAACTTCCTTTTAGGGGTAAAAAAAATTTTTTTTTTTATTTTTACTATTTTGTTATTTCAGAGAAGCTAGTATATAAAACATTCCAATTGTGGATGATTTTTCTGTCTTAAATTTAATAAGTAACCTCTTTTTAATATTTTGGAAATATTAATATATAAGGCTTTTTATACTTAATTTTTATGTGGTAAAGAAAAAAGGAGCCCAAGAAGTTTTGTGTAGTCTTCTCTACCCATTATTTTTGAATTTTTAAGTTGTATTGTCAATCTCATTTTTTATTTATCTTTTCAAACTAACTTTCATAAACTGCATCAGCTTTTCCACGTACATTGCCTGCAAGGCAACAATATGAAGTTCAAAGGAAGCTTTCAGTAAATGATGCTAAGCCCAGTTGCTACTGACATTTATTACAGAGCAAAAGCCTAATGCACAGAGTGAATGGGGTAGCCAGTGAGTTACATGGTTTTGGAGTTACAATTTATTTTGAAAAAAATTACCTACTAATCACTATATGGTTTAAGAATTTAATAAGATATTAATTTTTTTCAAAAAGGAATAGCACTTGTTAAGGCATTATCTATGTAAAACATTTGCACAGTTCCTAGAACTAGATAAGCTTCAGTTAAGTTAGTTTTGTAGGGCCCATTTAGGATATCTTTGAAATTGCTTGCTTGGACTCACTTCATTTTTAAGCTACTAGTGTCAGAGGACCTCATTCGGTATTTCTTTAATCTACCCAGATTCTTTCTATAGCACTGAAGGACACAGTGGGTGACCAATTAATGCCGATGACTGTCTTTTGACTCACTGTTTACATTGCTTTCAAGTCTGTTTTTTCAACTTTGCTCATTTGTTTTGATGAATTTTGTATCTTCTCCATTGATATGTTCTTTGCTAGTGAAGGCTTTCCTCATTTTTCCTCTTGTTGATGTTTGACTTTCTTATCTTAACTGTGCATAAAACAAACATCCCACATAAGATATTTAGAAAACCCTGAGACAAGCTGAAGTTGCAACATTTATGGGACAGATATGAGAAATTTAATATTTAATTTTTAATTTATAGATACATTTACCTACTTTAATCTTTGTGTGATGATTCCATATTCCACATTCACATATATATGGAAATATATCTGTTTATATTTTATGTTTTTCTGTGTATAAATTGTAACTTAGTGAAAAATATCAAGGGAAATTTATATATTTTTTCCTTTCATAAGGAATTTCCTTCTTAGAGAAAAAGAAGCAAAAATATAACAAAGAGTTTAATTTGGAAAAGTTATTACTAAACTTCAGGCATGCTTTTAAAATTTGTTACCTTCACTGAGACTAAGACCTTCTTGATTTACATAAACTTGATTGACCTAAATAGCAACCTTCAGGGGGTGTTTCAGACTCTGCAAAGTCCTTAGGAATGTAAATCATTAACTTTAAATGAATACCTACTATCTGTCAGGCATAATGCTAGACCTGTAGTTATCAATTGGCTCCCCTTTAGAATCCTTTGGGGAGATTTAAAAAATCCTGGTAGCCAGTTAAATTGGAATTTCTGGGTATGGGACCCAGGTATTGGCATTGGCATTGGCATTTTATAAAACTCCTCAGGTGAGTTCATTCTGTTGTCAAATTTGAGCACCACTGGGTGAAGACTGGGATGAGTGGGTATAGGAATAGGCACCCTTTTTGAGTGGTCAGAGACTACCTATATGACAAGGAAATACTAATATTCGATCTGAAAGAGCTGAAGGCAGAGGCAGTTTGAAGTTCTGTAGTTAAAAGTATTTGGGGCAGAGGGAGTAGCTCTACAAATCTTCAGATGTGAAGGAAAGAAAAGAAGGCCAGGATGAGCTACACAGGGAGCTGTAACCAAGTAATAGGAGTGGCTTCCCAGGGCTTTCCACTGTGTCTCAGGCTGTAAAGAATCTGCTGCAATACAGGAGACCCAGTTTCGATCCCTGGGTTGGGAAACTCCTCTGGAGAAGGGAATGGCAACCCACTCCAATATTCTTGCTTGGAGAATTACATGAACAGAGAAGCCTGGCGGACTACTATCCACGGGATCCCAGAGTTGGAAATGACCGAGCAACTATCACACACACAATCAGAGGGGAGCTTGGATGTTGACACGGGTGGCTCAGTGATTTCTTAGCCATTCATTTACATCAGGAGTTCTGGGAGAGTTGTCAAAGGTGCATTGCAGGCTTTACCCTCAGTGTTTCTGATTATTTAGGTTTAGCGTAGGGCTGAGAGTTGCCTTTCTCACAAGATCCCAGCTGCCACTCTAAAATCACGCTTTGAGAACCACCAGGCTGGCTCATCTAGGGCTAGTAAATCAGGACAGGATTTGGTTTTATTCTCAATGCTTTGGGAGACCAGTGAAGGGTCAGAGATGTGATGTAATCTCATTTACATATTTAGCAGATCCCCCTTGACTACAGAGGATAATCAAGTTTAAGGGACAAGAGGAGAAGATTTTAAGGAACAAGAGGAAAAGGGGAGAGATCAGTGAGGAGGCTATTGGAGCAGTCCAACAAGAGATGATGGCTTAATTGCCAGGGTGTAGGAGAGAAGTTGGTGAAAAGTATACAGATTCAGGTTATGTTTTAGAGTTAAAAGCCCACAAGACTTGATAATGGATTGAAAATAGAATAGAGAAGAATCAAAATATGCCCAGAATTTTTGCTTGAGTTAACAAGGTGGTTAGCATGGAGCCTTTTACATGGATGGGACATCCTGGGGAAGGGTTGGATGAGAGCTGGGGGAAGAGAGAAGAATCAAGAGTTTTGATTCTGAGATACCTTTGGGACTTTCCAGTGGAGAAAACCATCAAATTTGGGGGCATGTAAGTCAGAATTCAGTAAATGTGTTAGGGTTGGAGATGTGAATTTGAGGGTTATCAATTTGTAAATGATATGTAAAGCCATGGAGTTTATGAAATTACTTGGGGGTGAGGATTGTAGAAAGAGAAGACAAAGGGCAGATGAGAAACCCTGGGATGGCCCAATACTTACAAGTCAGACAAGGAGACTTCTAAGGGCATTGAGGCTGAGGAGTGGCAGTAAAGAAGAAAACAGTAGATTGTGTTGTTACACAAAGAGATAAGGGAAGAAAATTCCAAGCAGAGGGGGGTTGGGCAGCTGTGAAATGGGTCCTTATTGGAATTTAGGAGCTTACTCAAATGTGACTGAGATGAATTGTATAATTGTCTATTAGATTTGAACACACAAAAGTGATTGGTGACCTTGACCAGAGAAATGTCTGTTAAGAGTCATAAAATGCCTGGGGTCTCCCCATGTTGCCTTTCATCACTGCTTATCTTTTAAAGCCATTTTGATATATTCACTTTGATTAGCTATAAGGCTCATCAAGAAAAGGCACTTAATTGCATTCCCTCAAGCACATAGCACAGTGTTATGTTCACCATTGGAATAGATTTTTGTTTAAAATAATCTTCCCTTGTTTTATTAAACCCAGGAGACACACTAAGAAATTATTTTAAAGAACTGGTCTCTATCGTTGAAATGCATTAAGTTAGGAGCAATCAAAATATTGCCAGATGCTATGAAAGATACCTCGTCAAAACTTAACTACAATGCTTCTAATGTTTGATTAGTACAACCCTCTATATTGAGAGAGGGGGAAAGTCTTTGTAACCCCATTGACTCCAGTCTATGAAATTCTCCAGGCCAGAATACTGGAGTAGGTAGCCTTTCCTTTCTTCAGAGGATCTTCCCAACCCAGGATCGACCCCAGGTCTCCCACATTTCAGGCAGATTCTTTACCAGCTGAGCCACAAAGGAAGACCAAGAATACTGGAGTAGGTAGCCTATCCCTTCTCCAGCGGATCTTCCTGATCCAGGAATCGAACTGGGGTCTCCTGCATTGCAGGCAGATTCTTTACCAACTGAGCTATCAGGGAAGCCCTGTACTGAGAGAGGGTGGCTATTAAATTTCTTTTTGGTCATTAGAATTTGATACTTTAAAAACCTACTAAGACATGATTTTATTCTTACATATTTTTTTAATATCAAAGCTGTATTTTCGTGTAGTATTTCTCTGAATCTATAAGTATACAATATAAATATAGCAATCAATTGAGATCCCATTGGACTTGAGTAGCTTATTAAAAATGCAAATAGATCTCATATTGGGTTGGCCAAAAAGTTTGTTCAGTCTTTTCCATAATATCTTATGGAAAAACCCAAATACATTTTTGGCCAACCCGATACAACTGAAAGCTCTTTTTCTTTCAAGCCAAGTAGAGGTATTTGAGTAGACACTTATTTTGCTGATCTCCTCTTTTATTCCTTTTCATTTATCTTAAAGATACTAATATTGACAAGGATGGAGAGATGATTGCAATGGATACATGATTTTGAAGTACTTTTTAGATCAAATGATTTAAAAAATTGATCAGTAGTAGCAACAGGATAGCATTTAAATTCTGTGTTAAAGTTAAATTTGGGTATTTTGAAGACGTGTTATTTCATATTGTGGGATTGTACCTTAATTTTATTGTGAAAATTGAATATAATATTGAGATAATTTTAATGAGTAAAACAATACTTAAGCAATAATTTTACTGTGGCTTGTTATTTTTAGGGCTTGATTAGTGGATTTTTGCCTTGACATAGAAAATATTTCTATCTTAAATATCTTTTCAGTATTGGAGAAGGAAATTGCAACCCACTCCGGTATTCTTGCCTGGAGAATCCCGTGGACAGAGGAGCCTGGTGGGCTGCCGTCTGTGGGGTCGCACAGAGTCAGACACGACTGAAGCGACTTAGTAGCAGCAGCAGCAGCTACCACCCTTGTATAAAATTTGCTGTTGTTACTGTTGAAATTAGTGGCCTCTGAGGAGCAGAAACAGACTCAAACTAGGCCACTGGTGAAGAGGAGCTTAAGTGGAAATCCCTAGAGGAAAAAATTGGCTCAAACATCATTCTTATTTAAAAGAGGTGTAGGGACTTCAATGGCAGTTACAGTACTATAATTTTAATATATTAATAAAAACTAGCATTCATAAGCCATAAATGATAGTTGTTATTGCATATTGATATGTTACTCTCTTTACCAGAATTTCCTATGCTTAGATTATGCTAAAAGCTTTGATTATTTTTACTATACTTTGGCTTTGGGTGACATTTAACCTAATTTTGTTATCACTTCAAAGCATCTCAACTAAAACATTTAAAACATTGGGAAGTATGTGAGTAAGTGAAAGGCATTTAAAAAATTTTTGCTGGTGAGTAAAAGGTCAAGTAAGTTAACAAAGTCTTAAAGCTACTTAGGATTCAGGCCCAGTCCAGGCCTCTGTGTGGTATTCCTTTCACTAGACTACAGGATATAGTGAGCAAACTTTAGATAGACACATTTCTGAATTTAATGCAAATGGATCATGGTTAGGAACTAACGCATAGATGAACCTACAGCCTCTACCTCCTAAATACTACTTTTCTTTCACAAACTGAGTCACTTTTCTTTTTCCTTTGAAGTATACCTTGATACCTGCCTTCTCATCCTCACAGAGGATTTTAGCTTGCTCTCATTGCTCTGAATTTTCAAGGTTACCTGTTATATGTTTTTTCTTCTTTGTATTTATTGTTTGAAAAATGAAGTCTCTCAGTCGTGTCCGACTCTTTGCGACCCCATGGACTGTAGCCTATCAGGCTTCTCTGTCCATGGGATTTTCCAGGCAAGAGTACCACAGTGGGTTGCCTTTTCCTTCTCCAGGTGATCTTCCCGACCCAGGGATTGAACCCAGGTCTCCTGCATTGCAGGCAGACACTTTACCCTCTGAGCCACCAGGGAAGCCTGATTACCTACATACTACATCTTCCCTGTTGAATTTCTGATTCATTGTGGAAGGATCTTGGTTTCTCAATATGCTTGCCAATTTTCAGGGCCAAAGGTGACAAATGCTTTATTATAATCACAGGGAACACTGAGGTGTTCTTAATAGATGTTTCATGTAAAAAAATATTTCAACAAATGCTTTGTTCTGCTTTTTCTTTTAAGTTGGCTTACCTTTAGTAATTTAAGGTGGATTTTCATCATAGACTCAAAGCTTAGGAAATGAGACAGTCACATATATACAGAACATTAAAGCTGGTAGAATTCATTGCAGTATGCAGTAGACAGGGAAAATGTCACAAGGAATGGTGATTCAATCTGGACCTCAAAGGATAGATAATATGAGTCAATGTAGGGAAAACAGGGAGGGCATTCAAACAGAGCCCAGAAAGAGGAACACCTGGAGACGGGAAGGTACCTTCAAAGATGAGAGCAGGAGATAGGGAGGTGACTGTGGTAGAAGGCGGTGCCTAGTAGACCTTCTATGATACCACTTCTCTTGCAAGCCAGGTTCATTGTGCGCAAGGCTGTTCTTGATGCTCTACCTCTGTGCCTGTAGGGAGTTGGACTTGTCATCTGGCCTTTCTCATGAAATTCCTCTAAAGCCCTAAAGGAGTTATCCCTTGCTAATAAAACTACTGCATAATTTTCAATATTCATCTTCTTAAAAATAAAACATAATTAGTTTCTAAAGTCCAGCACAGCTAATTTTGATGTACCTTAGTGGTACGACTTTTTTCCTTCTCAATTACATGCTTAGGTACCTCATCTTATGGGAAGTATTCACAGAACTCATTCATTTAGCAATATGAGTGCCTGGTATGTAGCAGACATTGCTCTAGAGATTTCACATATTAGCAATTATGTGTGACACTAGACAGTGGAGACAAGAACCTGTACTCATGGGGTTAATTACTAATGGAAGGAGACATGATAAGCAAGAATGTTAGCCGCTGATAAGCCCTCAGACAGAAGTAAAGCAGAGAAATAGAGGTGTTATCTTAAGGTCAGGACAGACCCCTTAGAGAGGCCTGAGTACGAACTGTCCTAAATGTGTTCAAGGAAAAGGCAGGAGTCATAGGACTGGAGTGCAATGAGCCTGGGAAGAAGGCAGGAGAGGAGCTTGGAGAGGTTAGGGTGAGGGTGGGCAGACTGTAAAGCTACATCTTGTTTTAGGTGAGGTCAGAAGCCATCAAAGGGTGGGAAAGGAAGTTCTGTGACCAGACTTAACATTTTAAGGGGATCACTCCAGCTGCTCTGTTGAGAACAGAGTGTAAAGTGACAAGGCTGGGAACGGGAAGACCAAGAGCAGCTTGAACGGAGGTATTTAGTAGTCGAGGTTGTTGATGGATTCTGGGTCTATTTCTAATATAGAGCTGGCAGAATTTGTCAACGAATTGGATTGTATGTGTATGAAAGAGGAGATTTGGGGCCCAAGCAACTGAAAGAATTATGATTTACTGAGATGGAAGTCTTGGAGAGTAAATCGTTTGGTTTGGAAGAGCTGTGAAGAGGAATTGGAAGGTAAATTAAGTTGGAGATTCCAGTCAGTCGTCTGAGTCCAGATGTCAAGTAGGCATTGGATTTACAAATCTGGAGTTGAAGGGAAAAATCCAAGCTGAATATTTGGCATTTAAGATTTTCTTCATATAGATTTTTCAAAATCCTTGTTGTATTACTATAATAATTTTTAAAATTTATTTTTGTTCCTACTGTAAAAGAAGTTTTCTCTTTCATTATACTTTGACTAGGTTTTGCTTATGCTTACATAGGCTATTGATGTTGGCATGCTCACTTTGTGCCAAGCCACCTTGCTGAATTCTCTTATTTATAAAAACTTTTTCATTGATTTGCTGATTTCTCCTCTCCTTTGGCTTCTCTGTGGAATTTTACCAAACTCTTCAAGTTTGAGAAGTACCTCTTTCTTTCATGGTTCGATTTGCTTTTCCTTGCTAAGATATCAATTATTTCTTGTCTTTTCCTGTGAGTGTCTATTCATTCCCCAAACTCAACTCATGTTTCCCATCGGTCAAACATTTCTGGATTGCTACACAGGTTTCTCTTCCCATGAGCTTCAGCTATATCATCTGCATACCTGTACTAGAAGAGTCATCAACCTTTATTCTAATTTTGCATGTATCTATCAGTCCTTTCTGGGATAGGAGAGCTGGTTCTGGCGGTTGCAGTCTTTACATCCCCAGTGTTTAGCTGAATCTGCTACATGATTGTCAGTTACAGGGTGAATGTTTGTTGAATAGATGAGCAGTCAATTTTAATAGATTAAAAAGCATTTGGAAATTGGATAAAGTTGTTCTTCATAGAAATTTTATAAACTTGTTATATTTACTGAAATACTTCTAAAAATTCATTTTTGTCACTATTGTAAAAGAAATATTTTCTAAAGTGTAATATAACTTTGCAATTATACTGCTAAAAATTAAAGTTCTATTATTTTAGAAAATTAATGTAGGGACCTTGTTTCTGTTTTTACATGATGCTGAGTGCACAAAGGTGCTTAAATTTGTGAGACATTAAGTTTTGAAAATACTGAATGACTGGATGTTACGTATTTACTTTCAGAGAAGCCCTTTTATCTTTATGGTTTTTATTTTTGCCTAGGAATGGAAAGAGGGAGAAATTAAAATTTATATTTTTCTGAATAGAAAGCAGAAGTATTTTTTTCTTTCAGAATCAGTTTAGGGATGGGAAAGAATAGATGAAGAAAATTAAGAGATTTGTTGTTGTTTAGTTGCTAAGTCATGTCTGACTCTTTTGAGACTCCATGGACTGTAGCCTTCCAGGCTCCACTGTTCATGGGATTCCCCACTCAGGAATACTGGAGTGGCTTGCCATTTCCTTCTCCAGGGAGTATTCCCTGACTCACGGATTGATCCCATGTCTCCTGCTTGGCAGGTGGATTCTTTACCACTGAGCCACCAGGGAAGTCCGTAATTAAGATATACAAATCTCCAATTTTAAATAAGCCACAGGGATATAAGATATATTAATAGCACAAAAGATATTATCAATAATATTGTAATAACTTTGTATGGGGACAATTCAGTTCAGTTCAGTCGCTCAGTCGTGTCCGACTCTTTGCGACCCCATGAATCGCAGCACGCCAGGCCTCCCTGTCCTTCACCAACTCCAGGAGTTCATTCTGACTCACGTCCATCGAGTCAGTGATGCCATCCAGCCATCTCATCCTCGGTCATCCCCTTCTCCTCCTGACCCCAATCCCCTCCAGCATCAGGGTCTTTTCCAATGAGTCAACTCTTCTCATGAGGTGGCCCAAGTATGGTTACTAGCCTTAGGATCATTTCATAACATATGCAAATGTCAAATCACTATGTAGTACACCTGACACAACGTAATGTTATATGTCGACTATATTTCAGTAAAAAAATAACATTTTCAAAAGCTCTAATTTGCAGTACTTAGAAAATATGTGTATGTACTTACTTATAGTTACATGATGTTTATTTCCATGTCTCATTTTTTTTCAACCCTTCAAATCATTGAATTGGTCTTGTGCAGAATGTCTACTACTATTTCTGTTATAAATTAGTTAAGTGGTTATCCTGGTAAGTGACACTGAAACATATTCATTAGAATAATTACTTGTAACATTATTTTTAGGGCTTCGCTGGTGGCTCAATTGGTAAAGACTTCACCTGTAATGCTAGAGACCCTAATTCCATCCCTGTGACAGGAAGATCCCCTGGAGAAGGAAATGGCAACCCACTCCAGTATTNTTACGTATTTACTTTCAGAGAAGCCCTTTTATCTTTATGGTTTTTATTTTTGCCTAGGAATGGAAAGAGGGAGAAATTAAAATTTATATTTTTCTGAATAGAAAGCAGAAGTATTTTTTTCTTTCAGAATCAGTTTAGGGATGGGAAAGAATAGATGAAGAAAATTAAGAGATTTGTTGTTGTTTAGTTGCTAAGTCATGTCTGACTCTTTTGAGACTCCATGGACTGTAGCCTTCCAGGCTCCACTGTTCATGGGATTCCCCACTCAGGAATACTGGAGTGGCTTGCCATTTCCTTCTCCAGGGAGTATTCCCTGACTCACGGATTGATCCCATGTCTCCTGCTTGGCAGGTGGATTCTTTACCACTGAGCCACCAGGGAAGTCCGTAATTAAGATATACAAATCTCCAATTTTAAATAAGCCACAGGGATATAAGATATATTAATAGCACAAAAGATATTATCAATAATATTGTAATAACTTTGTATGGGGACAATTCAGTTCAGTTCAGTCGCTCAGTCGTGTCCGACTCTTTGCGACCCCATGAATCGCAGCACGCCAGGCCTCCCTGTCCTTCACCAACTCCAGGAGTTCATTCTGACTCACGTCCATCGAGTCAGTGATGCCATCCAGCCATCTCATCCTCGGTCATCCCCTTCTCCTCCTGACCCCAATCCCCTCCAGCATCAGGGTCTTTTCCAATGAGTCAACTCTTCTCATGAGGTGGCCCAAGTATGGTTACTAGCCTTAGGATCATTTCATAACATATGCAAATGTCAAATCACTATGTAGTACACCTGACACAACGTAATGTTATATGTCGACTATATTTCAGTAAAAAAATAACATTTTCAAAAGCTCTAATTTGCAGTACTTAGAAAATATGTGTATGTACTTACTTATAGTTACATGATGTTTATTTCCATGTCTCATTTTTTTTCAACCCTTCAAATCATTGAATTGGTCTTGTGCAGAATGTCTACTACTATTTCTGTTATAAATTAGTTAAGTGGTTATCCTGGTAAGTGACACTGAAACATATTCATTAGAATAATTACTTGTAACATTATTTTTAGGGCTTCGCTGGTGGCTCAATTGGTAAAGACTTCACCTGTAATGCTAGAGACCCTAATTCCATCCCTGTGACAGGAAGATCCCCTGGAGAAGGAAATGGCAACCCACTCCAGTATTCTTGCCTGGAAAATTCCATGTAATTTAACAAATAGCCAATTGCAGTTCACTCTTCAGGGAATGGCACCCCACTCCAGTACTCTTGCCTGGAAAATCCCATGGATATAGGAGCCTGGTGGGCTGCCATCTATGGGGTCGCACAGAGTCGGACACGACTGAAGCGACTCAGCAGTTCATTAGTAAGTCCAGTGGGAAATACAGCATACTTATTTCTTATAAGGAGTAATAACTGTAGGCAGAGAGGTGAAATTTTCCAAGGGGGGAAAAATGAAAAAAAAAAAAAAGTTACATTTGTGTAATTTGTTGTATGTGCCATGTAGGATATGTGCCACCTGATATTGATGTAGGGGGTGGGAGGAGGGTGGTTGCAGCTAGATTTAGTAGCATAGGTAGAGTTTAATCTGGATAAAGATGCAGAATACACTACATTAGAAAAAAGTAGAATGAAAGACATGAAAGTAAGAGCTAGTAGGAGGTATGGAAATGAGATATTAGGACAGTAAGAATTTTATTATTTGTTCCATCAAACAAAATGCAGTACTTTTGCCTGCTGTAGTGAACACACACTAGTTGAATTTAATGAAGGCCGATATGAAATCTCTTTGTTATCCTGTTTGTTTGTATTGCCACGTAATGCAAGCATATTGTTGAGAACAAACAAATATGTTGATTTTTAAAAAGGCAACAAATTTTTTTAAACTTAATTCTACCATTCCTAGTAAACTAACAGTTGTAATATTTTAGCGCATTTTTCCTGGATATGAAAAAGTATACACACATTTTGTGTTTTTATTAAATGAGATCGTAATAGCAAGTTATTTTTAAAACACGTATACTTTATTCTTCTGTTTTGTTTTTGTTTTAGGAGAAAACCAAAAGCCAAGGCACCACTTCCTCCAGCTGAGACCAAATGCCTTGATGCCTCTTCAGTTGATGATTCTGTAGAATCTTCTGCTTTTGTCATGGATCAGAAGGAGAATATGGCAGATAAAGACATTGAACTCTTGGTGGTTCTACCTGGAGATATTATCAAGTCTACTACTGTTAATGGCAGGTACGGTGGAATGAATGAAACATCAGGATTTCCCTTTCTTCTGTAATTGAAACCCTCTATTTGGACTTCTCTTTTCTTTGATGGATACATTATTCATCACTCAGTTTAAATTATCTATTAAAAAAAAAGTAGATGATAAGAGGTATTAACATTTTCCTGACAATGCTTTAAATATCAAATGTATGGATTCCATAACCCTGGTGAAGTGACTCTTGAAATTTGGAACTATTTTACATTTTGTTAGTTATTTACTAAGTTTTTTTTTTTAATAGTCTTTTCCAGAAGAATAGTCATCAGTTTTATTGATTTTCTAAGTCAAACTTACAAAGAAGCCAGAGTTCCATAAGAAAACTCCTTCCCTTTGCTTCCAAATTAGTCTTTCTTTTTTAAGCTGCTTCTCCAAATCTGACTTGCAGAAGCTGTGTTAGCTACTCTTAAAAGGTACTCTCTTATTTATCCAAACAGATAAATCTGTCTTTAAAACTAGCAGGATTTTTTACATCACTGAATGACAGTGTATTTATTAAAATGAAGATAAATGTAATAGAAACAGAAAATTAAATTTTAACCCAGCAAGAAGGGAATATGTGATTTAGCAGACTGATATTTTTAATATCTGAATAAAAACTGGAAAAATGGAATTCAGCCAAGTGTAATTTTCCATTTCATTTTGAAGAGGAAAGTTACATGAGTTGTATACTTGGTCTTGTTCCACCTTTCACCTGTTTGTTATCAGGGGTGCTGTTTTAGAAACTGAAGCTATTTTGACTTTTAGTTGCATGTGTATCTATATATATTTGTTTGTAGAATGAAAAAATAAGCAATCGATTGGATATTGCTTTTTTGTAATGTGGTTTTATCTGGAAGAAATTCATTCAAGATACCTTACTTTGGAGATTTATCCTTAAGATTATGTACAACTTTATGAATTACTGAAAGTACATGAAGATAGAAAAGTTCAGCGTTAGCAAACAATACATAGTATTGCATGAAAGTGAAAGAAAGTGAAGTGGCTCAGTCGTGTCTGACTCTTTGCGACCCCATGGACTGTAGCCTATCAGGCTCCTCCATCCATGGGATTTTCCAGGCAAGAGCACTGGAGTGGATTGCCATTTCCTTCTCCAGGGGATCTTCCTGACCCAGGAATCGAACCCAGGTCTTCCGCATTGCAGGTAGACGCTTTACCGTCTGAGCCTCCAGGGAAGCCATAGTATTGCATATTAAATTCTTATTAAATTCAAGTAAGTTGTACTTTGCTGTTTGTTTTGTGTTGAAAGTAGTTTTGGAGATGACACATTGAATCATGTTTTAGAGGTTGGGAACCCTGTGACTGACCTTGCTGGGCTTCCACCTCTTCTGGGTGAAGAAAGCATCTTGTGAGTTAGAGCCAATGGTCATTGTATCATCTTTAACCCTTGAGATCACACCATTACCCTGGTTTGAAAATAATGATGATAATGGATGTGGCTCGGGTAATGTAAAGGCAATTTCTCTTATGTTCCCTGGATTCAAGGTAATTTTTTTAAGTCAGTGATTTTTCCTAGTTCTTCACTAATGCTGACAGATAACAGTGGTTTTATCAATACTCAAAATTTCTTCTTGAATGTACCAGTCACCTGTTTATATTGCCATCTTCCCTACTATTAGCCTTCTGGCTTCTTTAGATTTCTTTTTTTAACCTCAGTGACTTCAGTATTAGAATCACAGGTTTCCTCTCTATCCTGTAACCCATTGTAATTACTTCAGATTTTCCCACCTGCTACACCAAGCTAACTTCCTTCTGTCTCCTTAACTCTGGAAAACTGTGTCCATAGTCTACTTCCCCTGTCCAACTGGACAGTGGTATCTTATTACTTTCAAACTGTTTCAAAAATGTGATCTTAGGGTTTCTGCTTTGACACAGTTTTTTTGAATCTAGCTTATCCACTTTTTAAATCGGAGTTGTTCTTCATCCTTAAGTCTAATTGATGACTTCTCTTCCGATTGGTGCATGTTTTTTTCATATTTGACTTGAATTTTTCATTGGTCATTTCTACTATGTTTGTACAGGACCCTAGATTTTCTGTACCCCTTTGACCTTCTAGCCTGTTTGCCTTCCAGGTTCCTAAACTGGAGTAATTTTCCACCAGTCAGCTTTTTGTTTCTGGGCTGCCAACTATTGTTGAATTGCTTCAGTTTTCTTATCTATAAAAATGTTTTATAACTGAATTGTTTTGGGGATTAAATGAAATACTATCAGTGCCTGGCACATAGTGGCCTCCTCCATTTTCTATTGAGGACTGTTTTCCTTAACCCTGGGCTCTCTCCATTCATTCTCCACCCTCAGGTAATCTGACTAAAACACCCCTCTGTTTGTGGCACTCCCTATGATAAAAGACTGCGGGAATGGCCATTCAGCACCAAAGTGAGGAAGTCCAAGCTACCAAGCCTGGACATGAGGTGCCGAAGTTAGGCAGGCTTTCCTTTACTGCGCCCCTCTGAATAGCTTCAGCTTTAGCCACATGACTCTTTTCTTCTACAGATACTCTGCTTTTTCCACTCTCACATTTTTTTTTTGAAAGCCTTTCCATTTTGAGTACCATACTAGCCACATTTATCCAGTTAATATAGCTCAAGTGACACTTTTTATATAAAGGCTCCCTGATCTCCCAAGAAAGAACTCTAACTTCCAAACTCTTCTGACACTTGATACCACTGATGGTTATCATACATTATCGCAGGCTGTAATTTGTATGTGTGTCTTATCTTCTTAAACAAACCAAAATATCCATGCAGGCCTCATGACTTTTCTTCTTAGTCTTTATCATAGTTTCCTTTTTTTAGTTTCTTGCAGTGTAGTAGACATTTAGTAAATTCAGATGTTGTCTTCTTAAATCTTATGTGCTGATGGAGGTAGTAACTTAAATGATGTGTCTTGAAGAGGCATTTGGATGGGCCTCAGTAGCTTCCCCAGAATCTCTTAAATAAAGATATTTTCTCAGATACACAGCAAGGCAAGAATGCCCCAAATTCTGATTGCTTTTTAAATTTTGTTTGGGACTGAAAAACTTTTCTGAAAGTAGAATTTGTTTTATATTAGTATTTTTATGAGGGAGTTTGATTTTAGAATTTGCTCTTAATAGTTTTATCACTCAGGAATGACTCAAGTTGAAAACACTATGACTAATTTTTTTATATTAATTCTTTATGATTAAAAGTGATTGTGCAGTTCTGAATATTTCAGGAGTCTGATTCTGGATATCTAGGAGTGATTCCAAATATTTTAGAGGGCAGTTCAGGCTATCTTGAGTGCGATTTGGGATATTTTGAAGGTTGCAGCAATTGCTGGCCTGTTTTTCTTTTCTTTTTTTTTTTTTTAATGTTTATAACAAGAAAAAAATGTAATTATAGAAAAAAATTGTATTTCTGAAAAATGTTAGCTACCTAATATGCAGAGCTGTGGTATAGATAACTTAAATTTCTTCCTGGCTTTGTTACTATAAATGGAATAAGACAATTTTCAACAAAATGATACAGGGATTTCGTGGAAGAGTCTACTATGGAAGAGTATTTCAATTAAATTAAGTTAATTAAGGGCATAAAGTTTTCTTAGCAATTAATAAATCAAAGCTCCTAATGTCACTATGAAGGAGCTCTCTAATATATTTTTAATATTTTGAGGCCATTTTTCTTAATTTGTCTAAATATTCTTTGTATTGTATATTTCAGTGGTGTTACTTATATACATTTCTTTTGAAGAATAATGTCAATATGAGCCTGAAATAAATATTTAGAAATTTATGCTTCATTTAACTTTTCAGAAAAATTGTTCCTCAAAATGTATTCTTGGGGAAGTTCTTTAGAAAGTTCCCCTCTATTCTCATACAGGACATGCAGAGGTATGCTCAGAAAGTCCCATTTTTGAGAATGTAACACACAACATTATCTTAGAATATACTTGTTTGTACATTGATTTTTCACTGAAGAGCTTATTCAGATTAGGGGACACAGTAAAGTTGGAGATGGTAATAGACTTATGCTCAACGGCAAACTAAAAACTTGTTATTCCTGAATCAGGTTAGGAGCTATCTGTACAGGCTTACCAGTCTTTTAGTATCAGAGCTTAGTGATACTGCCTCTTTAGTGACCAAAATCACCCAGTACCTGTCATCCTGCCTTTGTGATCCTTGGCTTCGTCGAAGATAGCTGAGTGGCAGCATGAAAACTCTGGGTGTTTCTGTTTGTCCTGTTATTACAGATGATTGGATTGAAGGAAGGAAGTACAGGCATATGTGTATGTATATGTATGTGTGTGTGTGTGTGTATATATATATATGCATGCATACATACATATATATATCTCTCTGTCTGTGTGTGTGTGTGCAGGTGAGGTAAACAATCTTTTTCACCAGGAAAAGCAGCTCTGGGCCTTGCTAAAAGTGAGCATTAAAGAACATTTTTATTAGAGGCAAACTGCATAGGAGCTAAGCTCCTCAGAAAATGCCACGCTATGCAATAGCATATGTGGTGGTATCTACTCGTGCTTGGGAAAAGTTAATTTTTAATGAAAATGAGCTTATAGGTTAAACTCTGGTAGATACTACAGTGAAAAAGGAAATATGCAGGTATGTTTGTGTGTGTGTGAAGTCGCTCAGTCATGTCCGACTCTTCATGACCCCATGGACAGTAGCCTACCAGGCTCCTGCGTCCATGGGATTTTCCAGGCAAGAATACTGGAGTGGGTTGCCATTTCCTTCTCCAAGGTATGTTTGTACGTCACTCTATGTCTTTGCTTTATAGTCCTGTGTGATTCTCATTGAATAAATATTTTTCCCTTTTTCTCTGGGGACATTTTAAAAGCAGATTTAATTTGTAAATTTGATAAAAGATTGATATTAACTCTCTCTGTTGGTCTACAGGGAGAGCACTCTATGTCTGTTAGTTTATTCTCTCTCCTATAATTTGTGTTGTTTTATGTCCTGAATACCATAAATAGGGATTTGTTTTGATATGAGCAAATCTTAGAATATCAGGAATGAAAACACAAATAAAGAAAGCATGGAACTTGAAGTTAGAAGTCTCAGGCTCTATAGTTTATTCCATAACTTGCTAGGTGACCTCAAGCAAGTCACCTCATATCTCTGACCTTTGTGAGCAAAGTTTTAACTGGTACCCAGTGGGTCAGAGAACTAACTCAGGAGTGTTTTACGTGAACTGCAGTGCCACCTACCGGAAGAAAGTAGACTATAAAAAATGACAAGATATTACTGGATTAATGTGGGTCAGTTTTGTTTACTTCCCACACCTAAACCAGTAATACAGCAAGTGGTATGGATCTCAGAAGAATTTCAGAATCATTCTTATATTTACTGAAAAATGTCAAATGACAGATGTGTAGTAAATACATTATATGATAGGGTGATAGATTTCAAAAACACACTGTTGAAAATCTGTTGCATGGCACAACCACATTGAGCTCCATTTGTTGTTGTTCATGGCTTCCGGTCCCATCACTTCATGGCAAATAGATGGGGAAACAATGGAAGCAGTAAGAGACTTTATTTTTTGGGCTCCGAAATCACTGCAAATGGTGACTGCAGCCATGAAATTAAAAGACACTTACTCCTTGGAAGAAAAGTTATGACCAANGTGGGGTGCCATTTCCTTCTCCAATGCATGAAAGTGAAAAGTGAAAGTGAAGTCGCTCAGTCATGTCCGATTCTTTGCGACCCCATGGACTGCAGCCTACCAGGCTCCTCCATCCATGGAATTTTCCAGGCAAGAGTACTGGAGTGGGGTGCCATCGCCTTCTCCGAGGAAATGGCTACCCAGCCTAGTATTCTTGACTGGGAAATCCCATGGACAGAGGAGCCTGGTGGGCTACAGTCCCTGGGGTCACAAGAGTCAGACACGACTGGGCACACACACACACGTGTTGTATTAAATGTTCAACCTTCAATAACCAGGGAAGAACCACAGGGACAGGCCCTGGGATGAGGGCTCCCCTTTCCTCGGGGCAGGAGATAAGGCCCTCCCTATGGAACTAGAGTTGGGTCAGGTGGCTTGCTGCAACCAATGGAGCACCTGGGGATGTGATGTCATCAGAAGCTTTACAGATGCTGATTGCTTGGCTTCTGAGGGATTCCTGCCCGCAGTACTAGATATAATGGTCATCTGAGTTAAATTCACCCATTCCAATCCATTTTAGTTCACTGATTCCTACAATGTCGATGTTCACTCTTGCCATCTCCTGTTTGACCACTTCCAGTTTACCTTGATTCATGGACCTAACNGGGGACTGCCGCCCTGGCACTACTTGTGATCTGGCGGGTGCAGAGAGGGGAGCATTGTGCTTGGAGAGAGCAGGAGTGGTCCTTGGAGCCCACTTCACCCAGACCCCGTTTCTTGGCCCCTCCCCCCAAAAGCCCAATTCAGCCCTCCCTGGGGCGCTGGGAGGGCGCTGGACCACAGCAAAGTGTAGGACTGTGCAGGACCCCAGGGGGGCCGAGGCCCTGACCCTGTGACCTGAGGCCTCGCCCTCGGCCTCTGAGCCTCAGGCCCCTCCCAGTCATCTGCCCAGCCAACCCAGGGGCCACCAGGGTCAGTCAAGGCCATTCCTGGAAGGCTGGGCCCTCTGGGGCCGCACCTGCTTTCCTTAGCAGGTTTTCAGGTGACTGGAACCTCTGCCCTGGGGTCCCAGCTCCACCCTGGAGGGGGGGCGGTGCTAGGGACAACACTGGCTGGAAGGGGGCCTGACAGTAACTTTTGCACAGAAACACTTGGGATGGGGAAACGGCTCTTGCCTTGTCTCTGGTGAACAAGGAAGAAGGGGCCGCTCTATTGGGCCTCTCCCCACTCAGTTCTCCAGGAGCACTGCGCTGAGATGGGAGGGCCCGTGGGGAAACTGAGGCCCAGGCTGAGGCGTAGAGAATGCTCCCCTTGCTGGGGTGTCGGCAGAGCCCCCCAACCCGCCTTGTGTCCCTGGTGGGCCCCCCTTGGTGAGGACCTGGGCCCCACGTGAGTGGGGCAGAAGTTTTGTCCTAGTGGCTCCCAGGGTCCTCAACGTCACATGGGGCGGTAGGCCACACCGTGACAGGGGAGCGGGGTTTTGATGGCTGGGATCTGATGCCACCAGGAGAGGCAGGTGGGGCCAGGCTGATGCTTCCTGGAACTGCCCCACCCTACCCGAGCACAGTCCAGGGTTTGATGCCCTTCGAACCGCACTTGTGATCGGTATTGACAAGCGACAGGGTAATCATTAACTGCAGCCAGGGGCTGGGCCAACGGCTCAAAAGGCGCTGGGCCCAGAGCGGCCCCACTTCCTCCTCGTGCCCCGAGGGCCAGCCCAGCACCCAGGTAAGCGCCTTCCCTGCGGGG
>SJYV01025744.1:1519102-1564697 GCA_006410875.1 Neotragus pygmaeus | reverse complement strand
ATGATCCAGCGGATGTTAGCAATTTGATCTCTGGTTCTTCTGCCTTTTCTAAAACCAGCTTGAACATCAGGGAGTTCACGGTTCACGTACTGCTGAAGCCTGGCTTGCAGAATTTTGAGCATTACTTTCCTAGCGTGTGAGATGAGTGCAATTGTGCAGTAGTTTGAGCATTCTTTGGCATTGCCTTTCTTTGGGATTGGAATGAAAACTGACCTTTTCCAGTCCTGTGGCTACTGCTGAGTTTTCCAAATTTGCTGGCATATTGAGTGCAGCACTTTCATAGCATGATGTTTCAGGATTTGAAACAGCTCACCTGGAATTCCATCACCTCCACTAGCTTTGTTCATAGTGATGCTTTTTAAGGCCCACTTGACTTCACATTCCAGGATGTCTGGCTCTAGGTGAGTGATCACATCATTATCATAGGCAGTATCAAATCCCTGTGTATTTTTGTCTGTTACAGAACTTACTAATCTTTTTTTGCTTTTATCTGCCCACAAATATTTTCTAGAGAGAATTGGCCTCTGGAATGATTAAGTAAAAGTTGAAACTGTAATTATAGAATGAGAGAATAAGGTCATAAAGAAGATCTCTAACTTTTAGTTGCTTTTCCAAGAGTTGTTTATTAGAAAATATTTAGGCAGTGAATTCAAAGTTTCTAGTCACCATGCAACTTTTTTGCTGTGAAATCTGGTATAGTGTGCAAATTATAGGTGACCCTTTTGACTAAAGGAGTAAAATTTGCATATCACAGATAAAAATACAATAATTCAAATTGTTCTTTAAAAAGTTTTTGAAGTATCTTTTACCCTAAAAGATAAAAAATGGTAGCATAAAAATAAGAGATTAACAAAACAAAAACAAAAGTTTATACTAATCACTGTTTTTGTCTTGTTAATGTTTAGTGTGTATTTCTGGCAGAGATTCTAGAAGGACTGTACATTTAACAAGTAAAAGATGTGTGAAGTATAAAGTTTAGAGTTTTACATGTATTAACTGGCACATTTATATAGAGAGAGAAACGAAAATATAATCCGAACATAATACCATTTACTCATAGACCACATTGGACATGTCTCCACTGAGTTGGCACTGAAAATTCTCTCCTCTTCCAGCTTATATGTAGAAGGATTTATAATTTATTGTAATTTATGATTATTTTGTATACATATTTTGTATTTTTAATTATATTGTTTTTATTTAGACATTACCTAATCATTCTTAACTTTATTTACTATCAGAGAAAGAAGTACCATTTTCAAATCTAGAATTGGTATTTAGCATCAAATTGCTATCATAGAGTGCTATTACCAAAAAATAAACTTCAACAATACTATTATGCTAGTCTTTCTCTGGATGAAATTGAGTGTGTATTATCCAAAGCCAAAATTTGGGCAATTATAGAAAATTTATGTATGAACATACTAGGTAGCTCAAGAGAAGGAAATAAAACTCCTAAATATTATTGTACAAGCCTTTAATAAAGACATAGGAAACATATTTGGGGGACTAAAACATTACAGAGAACATTTTCTTTTTTTAACTGAGGGACTTATTTTTTATTTATTCATTTTTCTTGGCATATATATAATGGATACAACCAGTATGTGGGAGAGAGAAGTAAGTACACCATTATGAAAAATGCCTCTTTATCCCATAACAAGTGGAATGGCTTAAGCATGGGCAACAACCGCAGAAGCTGAGGGTGAGGTAGGAGCTGAGCCAGGGGATGGTTTGAAAATCCATATAAAGTATTTGACCTCAGGACCACGGAATGTCAGACAACTAATTCTTCCCCAGCAGGATACTTCCTCTCTGGAAACTGTTGAACTGGAGAGTCTACAGACCTGGAAATTCCACCCAGGAGACTGCGGGGAGGTGCATATGGGAACAGATGAACTAAATTAAAAATAGCATACTGAACAGTAAGGTTTTTTAGTCTCATTTCCCTGTCAAGTTTCTAAAAGACTGATAGCTGTTCATAATCTAGGCAAGAAATTGGAGAATTATCTTCTATTGATATTTATACTTGCCTTTGTGGGGGGAGAATCTGGCCACCTGATTACCTCAAGTGAAGCCCACCAACCTGTAAACCTCAGTTCACAAAAATAAGACTTTTAGACAGTATTTTATTGCCTCAGTCTTGAGTATGAGCTAACAGCTTAGGACCTCCAGACATTTGCAGAAAGCACATAATACAAAAGATTTTTTTGGTATGCTTTCTTCAAATGCTGACGATTAAGATAGAGTTTGAGACCACACAATTCTGTTTATTTTTCTTGGTGTATGTATAATGGGTACAACTTGTATGTGGGAGAGAGAAGGGAGATGAAGTGAATGAAGACAAGTCTGTGTCAGCAGTTGGAATCTGTGGAAAGGGAAGCAAAAAATTAAGTGTCTCTGAATCTCAAGTCAAATTAGCAATTCCGTATAGAAATAGGTTCTGTATTACTATTAGTGTTCAACACTTAACCACTGTTTAAAATTTTACCGAACATTTACTTGGTTATTTTTTCACTGTCTAGTACAAGAGTCCCTAAACTTTTTTCTGTCAAGAGCCAATTAGTAAAAAAGTATTAGGTTTTGCAGGCCCTACAGTCTCAGTCACATCTACTCAAATCTGTATTATAACACAAAAGTAGCCCTAGATATTGTATAAACGAATAAGCTTTGCTGTGTGCCAGTAACCTTTTATTTACAAAAACAAGACTGTGGACCCACTTTGACCTGCAGACTGTAGCTTGCTGACACTTAGTCTAGTCCATCTAGCAGTGTTTTGGGTACATGAGAGAAGGTATGCCATAAAGTTGTACCCTGTTGGTCAGTGCCTAGGGACATTAAATGCTGTTTGAATGAATTGAAGAAGTCTGTATGACACTTTTCATTAGGATTTCGTGGCCTTCCTCCTGTAGATTCTATGCTTTCTAAAGACCAAAAGTGACAATTTTGTATTCTTATCAGAACCAATTTGTAAGCTAAAGATTGCTCATATTCCAAATGACATTGTAAAGGAGCATCTGCTAAGTTAAGTGACTGCTTTTGGGTTAAGAAGATCTTTTCCTTCTCCTGAAATCTATGATATGAAGACAATTTGGCAGATAAAATACACAGAATTTTTAAACCAACACAAGGATCCAAGTTTTCTTGAATACTACATAGAATTTTTAAACTATTATAATTTTGTCTGCTTAAATATAATATCTTGTAGTTAGCTTTTTAAGCAGCTTTCACAGTATTCTATAGGCTTGTTTTATCTGCTGAAGATAAGGAAAAAAAGGAAATTTAGTCACACAGTTGTGTCTGATTCTTTGTGATCCCATGGACTGTAGCCCGGCAGGTCCTCTGTCCATGGAATTCTGTCAGCAAGAGTACTGGAGTGGGTTGCCATTCCCCAGAGGCCCTAGAAAAAATGCTTGAAACAATAAATTGAACAGGTAATGAAACTGTTCCATGATCAGCACTACTCTTGTTTTACAGTAAACCTATGATGGACTTGTTGATTTTCCTCTGTGCACAATATCACTTAAATCCATCAAGTCACACAATTGATCTGCTCTCAGCTGAAAAGAACCCCATTAAATTTAAGCCAAACACACCAATAGGAATGTTGGAGGTGGAGAAAGTAATTTTAAAGCCAAAAATTCTGGATAAGAAAAAACCTACACCTCTAATACCAGAGGTAAGATTTTCATAGTAGATTTTGACATAATACTGTTAATTTTTAAAATCATTCTTTGCAGCTCAGTGTAAATAAAATAAAATTTGCCTTTCCTGGTCTAATTCGATATATAAGTATGGCTATCGTGTTTTCTGAACCTTTTTGCTTAGGAGTCACTTGGTTGTTTATCCTTGGATTAACTAGGATTTGGGGAATACTTTAGATTTTAGTGTGCTAAAGTGATCTTTTTGACAGTATCAGAATCTGACAGTTACGAAAGATCTATATTTTGAGCTACTCTTTTAAAAAGTATTTTACATTTTTTTAAAAAGGCTTTAGAATTCTTTAATACAAATTCCTCTAAGAATTTAAAACCATGCTTTTTCACTTCTCTGTACGTGGTGGTTATAACTTTTTAACTTATAAATCATTGTTAATTTGAGCTGCATGATGGCTTGATTTTCTGTAATGTATGAATTTTAAGCAAAAATTTTTTACTGCAGTGATAATATCATTCATCAGTTCTCCTTTATAAAATTGTTCTGTTTCTGTAAGCAAACAGGGGGTAGAAGTAATGGGTTTCTAGAAATAGTGTTTCATTAGGAACAACATAAACCATTTTTAACTTTAAAAAATATATAAAGGTTTATTTTGAAAATTAGTTCATTTACACATGACTTGAGTACATACATTCTTATACTTTCTTCATATTCTTATGAGAAGGTTTTTTTTTTTTTAACAAAAAAGTTATCGTTTTTGGAAAATACTAAAAATTCTTTGCTTTCTACAACATTTGGTTGAATATTAAATATTAATTCGGATATTGGGCTATTTTCCATAAAGATATGTATACTATTTATCTAAATGGAAATTGTATTATTTATGCTTTAGCATTTGACTATATGTGGTATTTTAGGAATATATGTTAAACTTTAAAGATCTGCAGTCTGTAAGTTTCACTTAATGTGGTCATGTTTCTAAATTCCATTTATGTACAAAATTTAATTCAATTGCATTAAAATATGGAGGTGCTTAAAATCTTGTTTGTAACTTTGAGTTAGCAGTATTAAATATCTAAATGAGGACTATTATACTATTCTTTACTAATATATTAAAATTAACCAAAGTAGTAATAATAGTAGTGACAACAAAATTAACCAAAGTAGTAATAATAGTGACAACAATAGTTAATTACAATTGCTAATGTTTGTGTTGATAATTTACAATTTGCCAGTGTGTTAAGCTCTTCATATGGATTACCTCACTTATCTCAAATAGAAGCTCAAAAATGTTAGTGTCTTAATTAAAATATCCCTTTTCCATTGAGACAACTGACAAACCATTAGAAAGATAAATATTTCTCAACTGAAAAAAATAGAATAAAACATTTATAATTCTATCATGTATGCTAATTTTAAAGTAAATATTTTAAGGAATAAAGCAAAAACACCTGTAGGACTAGATAAGAGGCTTTTATGTTTTGTTTTGTATTTAAATCTACTTAATACTTTATAAGAGTTATGAATTTAATCTAGATTACTTAATAAGCAACATTTTCCAAGAATCTGGTTTTGATTTAGGAAGTAACATTAATCAAAATGAAAATTTTACCACAAAGTAGAAAATACTGTATATTGTATTTGTTCCAGTACATAATTTTCCATAAATTATATCATTGTTCTAGACATCACTGTAGTGCTACAAAGACTATAATTCTAGAAAATGCCTCCAATCTTCTCCAGATCTCAGGTGGAAACTCAGGCCACTTACTTCCACGAGAAACACTATAAGTTAAAAATAAGGTCACAGGACTTGTATATCATCATGTTATTCACTTTAATTCTTAATGTTACCTATATTATTGAACTTGGCTATGGAAGAAGGATTCTTACACAATAAAATGAAGGTTCTTATTATCTTGAAAAAACCCAGTAAATTATGGTGTAACTCTGGCTTTAATCTGTGTTTCAGAAAACTGTGAGAGTAGTGATCAATTTTAAGAAAACACAGAAGACAATAGTGAGAGTTAGCCCACATGCACCACTTCAAGAACTTATCGCCATTATATGCAGCAAATGTGAGTTTGATCCATTACACACACAGTTACTGAAGGACTATCAGTCTCAGGAGCCCCTTGACTTGACAAAATCTCTTAATGAACTGGGACTGAGAGAATTATATGCCATCGATGTCAGCAAAGGTAAGTAAGACTTTGTATGTTCATTTGACAGGATATGCATATGTGTGCATGTTTTGTGTTTATGTATTAAGTATTCTCAAATTCATAAAGAATCCTGTAGTAAAGTCAGTACCTGTCATTGGAAATAAAAAGAGAAAACTAAAGGTAATAAAATTTAACTTGAGTTCAGTTATTAAAATTGGAATGAAAATTTGTCTTTCTTAGCTGTCATTTACATTTTCCACTTTTCTATCTACCTTTGAATATTTAGGGCATCTCTGGTAGCTCAGCTGGTAAAGAATCCACCTGCAATGCAGGAGACCCTGGTTTGATTCCTGGGTCAGGAAGATCCCCTGGAGAAGGGATAGGCTACCCCACTTCCATATTCATGGGCTTCCCTGTGGCTCAGATGGTAAAAAATCCAACTGTACTGTGGGAGACTCACCATGGTTTTGTCTGAGTCTTAATTTTCTTTCGAATTTTGGAGTATACTGACAAATATTTTTCTAAGTTCAGCCCCCAAAATCAATTAGCTTATAAAATGAGTCCATCTAGTTACAAAAGTCTTCAAAATAGGAATACTTGGAGTATAAATCTATAGATATAATGTATTAAAACCTGAAGATTTTAGATAATGTTGGTTTCTATGATATCTAATAGATAAATGCAAGCTTATTTATTCAACACAAATTTGTTTTATTAGGAGTAAGAAAAGCTTTGTGAAGAATGATTACTTACATTTTCTCTGTGTAGAGAACTTCAACTTTATCTTGAGATTGTGGCTTTAAATAATTCATAGACAAATGTTTCAACTCAGTGATGTTTTATACTTGAACAGACATTATCTTTACAGTCAATTTACCCTCTTTTACTCCTTCCTTCTGTAGCCACTTCTGTTACTGCCTTCAATAAGTCATCTTTACAAGGTAAGATATATGAATCTGTAGAAAGATTATAATATGAAATCTCTATTTATATTGGGTAAATTATAAAAACTGCTAATGGGACTTTTCTGGTGGCTTAGATGGTAAAGAATCTGGAGACCTGGGTTCAGTCCCTGGGCTGGGAAGATCTGGAGAAGGGAATGGCTACCCATGCCAGTACTCTTGCCTGGAGAATTCCATGGACGGAGGAGCCTAGGGGACTATAGTCTACAGGATCACAAAGAGTTGGACATGACTGAGGACTGACACTAACTAACTAAGTTGATAATATTAGCTATTTTCTTAACACTAATAATAAGTACATTCTGTAAGAGATTTTAATTTAGAAAATCTTTGGGTTTTATTTCTGAAAAATAGTTTATAAGCTTCCACCTTGATTTCTGAATTTAATATAATAATTACATCTCAATAACTATTTGAAAATTAATATCACATTAAGAATGAGAAAAACATACCCTTCACTCTCAGACAAGAAAAAGTGATTTTGCTAGGGCCTTTATTGGGTACATACACTGAAAAATTGGTGGTTCCAAGAAGGGTCCCAAATTATTTCTTTGGAAATAGTTATTTGAAATATTAAGGGTATATTCAATATAGGAAATGTTTAAAAATTTAAATTGCTTGTGAATATTTTGTAATAATATGGAAAATGCGTATGCTAAAATCAGCTTTTAAAGCTCTTTAATGTTTAATATAGTATATTAAAAAACTTTTACATGAAATTTCTGAAAAGAAATATATAAAAATTTTAAGTGTGGATACCTTTGGGTGGTAGGGATATGAGTGACTTTTTTCCATTTTTTTTCTTTATATTATAGAGTTTTATAATGGAAATATATTACTTTCATAGCAGAAAACTTTATTAAAAATTAGCCAGTAATAATAAAGTCTGGAAATCTTTTCCCCATTAAAAAAGAATAGGTTCAGATAATTGATTACTGTAATAATTACTCCCTGCTAAAAAAACATAATAAACTATACACATTAAGTGTTATTAAATTACTGAAATCTTCTGTCTTCACCATTTAGAATTTTTTCATCACAGAATGAACCTCTCGATTCCAAGAATTAAGTCCACAAAAATAATAGTATATTTATTTGTTTCTAGTGGCTATGATGAAGACTAGACTAATCAAAGGTGTTGAAAGTTCTTATAATTGTAAAGTGTATCCTGGCTAATTATCAGAAGATAGGCATGTTAATCCTGATATTACCTTAGCTACTAAGCGCATCTGGCAAGCTGATCAGGCAAATAACTTTATTTGTCTGGATCTTACCTCCCACTTTCCTGATAATCAAGAGAAAAAAATGTTCTCTTGATTCTTTCCAGCAACAGCATTCTGTTACTTGTGCATGGCTTTCATTCCTAACTTTGCCACTCTCTACATACATATTGCTACTGCTACTGCTAAGCAAATTCCATAATCTTGTTGGCCTCATTTTGAAGCTGTTGAATGCGCTGATTGCTAATATCCCCTCCAGCTGAAAAAGTATGTGGTTTATGCGAAGTATTAAGTGTTGTGAATATAATCTTAAGAGACTGTAACAGGAAAACGTAAAAAGCTTCTTTTACAGTGTCAGAATCTACAAGGTCAATCCAAATGTTGTAAATGCTCCTGCCTCCTTATTTTGTCTGTTAAGATCAGAAGGCTTAGAACTTTGTGTGCAATTATTTACAGTCTCTCATTGAGAAACAGGAAACTACAGTATTTGAGTTGCTTTTCTAAGTAAGCTCAAGTCCTTGTTTGTCCTGGTGTTTAACTATGACTTGTAGTGATCCCTGAAATTGAGCTTTAAGTGAAGACTTAGGAATTAACCAGTATTCGGGATGCCTGAAAATTACTTTGCCAAAAATAACTACATGAGTACTCTGGTTATAGTTATTGCACTGCACCACCATGTGAACTTGCTATTTACTGTTCCAATGAAATTTAATGGTATATCTACATTCAACTAATGGAGGAGTCTATCTTAAAAGGAAATAGCATTTCTTAAAAAAAGAAGTCAGAGGTATTGCACATCATCTTTAAATGGGTACTGGATTCAATTCTAGTGTTTAATGTCTATTTGTTTTGGTGCAAGTTATTCAAACTCTCTAGTCACCGTCACCCAGGCCTTTCAATTCTTTACAGTCCCCAACTTATAACAACGGCGCAGAATAGCTCAGGTAGCTTGTGACACCTACCTCACAGGATTGTTCTAAAGGATGAATTAGGCATGTGAAAAAGTTTTTGACCATAAAATGCTGTCCACATGCCTATTATTGTTAGTTGCTAGCATTGTCAGTAAACTCACTGTACAGAATACGTAGTGCTTATTTAATATTTGAAGCATCAGATTTATGAAGTTTTAATTTGTGAAATATAGTTCTCCTTTAGTGTCTTATTGAGGCATATTGCATTAATATATTTATTGGTGTTAACTATCTTTGCTTTCCTAGAATAACTCCTACTTTGTCATAAATTATTTAAATTTTGAAACTTTTTCTTTAAATAAAAAGACTAGAAAACACTATGTATTTAAGACTATCATTGAGCTCTAAGTTTTGCTACAGATATATCCCACATATTTCAATGTATAATACTTTGTCTCCAATGTCACAGAGATTATATTGTGATTTGCTGTAAAACTCATATGTGTTTCACAGGAGAGATGTTTTTAAAATGTATAAATGCCCAATCCTGTCTCTCTTTTTAAAATCTTCAACTTATTTGTTGAAGAAACCAGGTCATTTGTCTTATGGTGTTTTCCACATTCAGAATTTGGTTGATTGCATCCTGTGGTGCCACTTAACATGTTCCTTTATCCTCTATTTCCTGTAAATTGATTGTTAAATCTAGAGAATTGATCAGATTTTGGCGAGATATTTTTGATAAGAATATTTCATGGGTTGTATTGTGTATTTCCATTAACAAACATGTAATAATAAGTTACCTTTATTGATGTTAGCCATCAACAATCATTGCCGGTATCTTTTAAAATTGAAGTATAGTTGATATATCACTCTACAGCAAAGTGATTCAGTTATACATATATATAATTCTTTCTAACATTCCTTTCCACTATAGTTTATCACAAGACAGTGAATATAGTTCTCTGTGCTATACAGTAGAAACTTGTCGCTTAGCCATCCTATCTACATATGATAGTTTGCACCCCAGCTGCCACTCCATTCCTTCCCCTTGGCAACCGCACATCTGTCTTCTGTGTCTCTGCGTATTTCATAGATAGATTCGTTTGTGTCATATTTTAGACTCCATGTATAAATGACAGCATATGGTATTTGTATTTCTTTTTCTGGCTTACTTAGTATGAAAATCTCTAGGTCCATCCATGTTGCTGCAAATGGCATTGTTTCATTGTTTTGGGGGGATGAGTAGTATTCCATTGTATGTATGTACCACATCTTCTTTATCTATTCATTTGTTGATGGACATTTAGCTTATTTCCATGTCTTATGTATTATTGGCAGTGCTGCTGCGAACATCACTGCACATGTCTTAGTTAATTAAGAGCTATAAAACAATTATAATATGTAACAAATATTCCTATAATTAGTAGTTGAGATATTTCTAAAAAAAGCCAGTTTTCCTATGTCAGCTATTTATCTCTCTCAATAGAATTCATTCAGAAAAGGCAAGATAAAATGTGATTCCCTTAATTTTTAAAATAATGGCCAATGAGAATCAGTTACTTTTTAGTATTGTTATGAATTTATGGAATTAAACATGTGTGCTATGTTTCACTTAATTGAGTTACTCTTACGATGTCCAAATTGTCCTGACTGTGGCCGGGAGAAACTGTATCAAATTGGTTCCTGAGATGGTTCCTTTTAGTGGGAAATGGGGTTTAGAAACAGTCTGGGCCAGGGTGACTCGGGGGTACTGGATTTGTTGTTTGTAGGCCCTTTCAGTTGACATTAGAAAATACTGTTTAGAAAATGAAATGTTACCTATGCAACATTGAGGTTTGACATTTGCCATTCTGATTAAAATATGGTTCAGCACTATTGACATTTGGGGCTAGATAATTTTTTGTTGTTTGGCTTTAGAGTATTATTGTTGTCTTGTGCTTTAGAGTATTATTTAGCAGCGTCACTAGCCTGTATCCAGTAGATCCCAACAGCACATTCCCTTCACCCTAACTCAGTCATGACAACCAAAATTGTCCCTACTGCTGCTGCTGCTAAGTCGCTTCAGTCGTGTCCGACTCTGTGCAACCCCAGAGACGACAGCCCACCAGGCTCCCCCGTCCCTGGGATTCTCCAGGCAAGAAAAATTGTCCCTAGACATTGTTAAATGTCTTTGGGTGAATGTTTGTGTGTGTATTTGCAAAATCACCCTCAGTTGAGGACCACTGGATTATAGAGATAAAAATTTTAAAACATTTAACAGAGTGCTAAGTAATTATAATGAATCATGCTTTGGAGAATTAAATACTTCATGATAGTTTAACTGAGACAAAAAAGTATAATTCAGAATCAACAAAGAAACAAACTGTATGATAACAACATCCTTTTTACAACATACTTTTAAAGTAAAAAGTGTCCTTTATACTTCTGAAATGTTGGTAGTTGTATATAAAACAGACTGAGTCACTACGAAATGGGTTTATGTCCTAGCTCTGTCATTTCCTGACCTTTGCCCCAAGTATGTAATCTTAGTTTCTTTAAGCTTCAGTTTTCCCTACTCTGGAACAGGAACAATAATACTAAATGTGCTTGCTTCTTTGAGAGTTAATTAAAATATGAGGTGCCTAGCAGAGTGCCTGGTCCATAGTAGACCATACCTAGTAGCTTTTATCATTAAATACAGTTATCAAGGAAAAGTAATCAAGAGAAACCTCAGAGGTGAACATATAACCCCGTGAACAAAAGTAAGGTGCTTTTTTTCTGTTTTAGAGTCCTGCCAAATATCACAAAACCTAGACCTTATGAAGGATAAAGAAAGTAAAGGGTTTTTCAGCTTATTTCAACGCAGTAAGAAAAAGCGGGAGCAAGTACGTATTTTCTCATGTAGTATTTTATAAGATTCTTTAATCTGTTTTTAATTGCCTGTGCTTTTTACCGTGGAATTACCTGTAGATTTTGCTTTTTCATTCTGTATTAGACTGTCAGTGCCCCTGCGACTCCTCTAGTAAGCAAGCACCGGCCAACTTTTACCAAGAGCAATACCATTTCCAAACAGTATATTTCAAACACCCTGCCGTCGGATGCCCCCAAGAAGAGGCGTGCTCCACTGCCTCCAATGCCAGGGTCTCAGAATGCCCCCCAGGACCCCGCGCACATCCAGGAGAGGCCAGCTTCTTATATGGTGAAATCCCCGAGTGTGGATGAAACAGAGGAGGTATGTACATTTGTTTTGTTTGTATTTTTAAGATGGGGAAGGGGACCATCCATTTTTCCTCTTAACTAGCTTGTCCTTTTCCACACAAGCTGCTAATAGTAACATTTACTCATATGTAATTAGATGAATAACTAGTTACTAACAGCATTGGTACCATGAAGAGAGTTCCTATGTACAGTTCTGAAATATAGTAAAAAATAAAATATGTCTATTTTAAGTAGCTTTTATATACAAGCAAATACATCATCTGTAAACCGTAAAGTCCTGGTTTATTAAGGCCCAGCTGGAGGTTCTTGTTGGATGCATGTGTTAGAAAAGGAAATATTTATTTTTGAACACTGCTTTTTTCTTTTTGTTAACAGCAACACAATCTATGTTACTTTCATTGATTTCTAACTACATATAGTCAGATCTTGACCTGACTCTCAGATTCTTAGGGGGGTCTGCCTGATACATGTATACTCTATTATAAAAAAGTCTTTATATATAAAATACTACAGTTACTATCATATACTTAGATGTTCAAGGCACTGTTCTAGGTGTACCTTTTCCCCAAACATTCTCACTATTACTTTCTTTAATCCCCAATTTTCCTGGAACATGCTATTTTGTAGAAATCCACTTGCAAACAACTTTTCATGCCTGTAATGTCTGTACACTCTTTGCTTTATTCAGGTGAATTATATTTGAAGTTTTAAGTAACTGTGATTGAATATGAGACCATATATTTTGTTGCTTGGAGCTGACAATTGTTCTAAGTAACTTTGAGAGCAAATTTTACTTTGAGGTGTTTGAGAAACTCAGTTTTCTTCTGTCTAGTTGAAGGATTTTGTTTCCGCCTTAGAAAGTTAGTAAATTCAATGCTCGAGAGATTAACCCTTCTCAATTAATAAATTTTTTTGTATTTTCTTAATCTTAGAGATATTTAAACTACAGTTTTAAAATGTAATTTATAAACTGTCATATGTGTTTTTAGAAAGTAGCAACTGGATTCGATAGAAATGAACTTAAAAAGTGCTGAAACTCAGTAGTTACTTGGAAAGTCATTTATTAAGTTATCGTCTTATTTCTATAAGGCTCTCTTGTCGAATGACTGTGGTATAAAATCTCATCTTACACATCAGGAGGATAGTTATTTTTTCAAATTATAGAATCTTTTACTTCAGAGTTTTCCAGGGCAAATGCTTGGTGGTTGGGTTCAGTCTTTAAAAATGTGTGGGAGTGTATAGGTCAGGCAAGAGGAACCCTGTTGAAAGATGCAGGGAATGTGAGGCATGCGCAAGAAACAGAGATTGAAACTGAGTGAGAGAAGCTGGGACCCCTCGTCAGGGTCAGAGACTTCATTTTGTGACCATAACTAGTTTGCACTTCTTCATAGCAAATCATTTAAAAGGTAGCACTTTCAGGATCATTTTATATTTTTAATCACCATAAAACTGTACTGTAAGAGTATAAATTATTACACTCTTGAGTGGTTACCAAAGTCTGTCTTTTCCTTTATATAGAAATACATCTTAGCCCCTGCTCACAGACCTTTCTGGATGACTTCATCCAGTCTATTACAGTAAACCTCTTTTGTGGTTGGAGCCTGAAGAGGTCTACATTGTCTTTCTAAAAGTCGGCTTCTTAAAATTCTAGGCTGTGCTATCAGTGACCTCACCAAAAACCATTTCTTTTGATTCTCACTCTCTGTTCTGTGACCAGTTGATGCCCCCATGTTCAAGGCGATTTTTTTTTTTTTTTTTAGTTTGTTGCCTTTGGAAATTTAGACATTTTAATATAATTTTCTAATTATTTTTTCCTTTGATCTGGACATCTGTTTAGTTCTTTGATGTATTGTTTAGCAGGATCTGGAATTATTTATTTTTCCCTAGAGAAGCTGAAAAATCATTTAAAAAAATTTATTCATTACAAAAATTTCTTAACAGTGAAGCTGTGGTTCTCTGTGTGAGTATGTGTATGAGTGTGTGGACATGCATACATGCATGCTCATGAGTTCATGCCTTCCAAGGCATCTTACCACATATTGCCTTAACTTCTTCACCATATTCAATGGGATGGATCACCCTTTGGTCTTATTTTTTTCTCTCTTCCGTGGCCCTAATTCTCTTCTTATAGCTCAACTCTCTTCCTTTTTTTTTTTTTTTTGTAATAAGTTATTTATCCATTTCCTAAATTTGGAGGTACCCGAACCCATGATCTTAGTCTATGTTTACCCTTTCAGAGAAAACATCTATTCTTTGTTGAGTTTTCAGCTGTAGTGTTTGTAATAATGCCCCCCTCAAAAAAAGTCCAAGCCGAAGATCTAGAGATGAGAAAGTCCTAGAGGTAAGTTGGGCCCGATCTAGTGACTGGTGGTGTTACAACAGCAAAAGGGGAATGTTGTTTAGTTGCTCAGTCATGTCCAACTCTTTGCGGCCCCCTGGACTGTAGCCTACCAGATACCTCTGTCCATGGGATTTTCCAGGCAAGAGTACTGGAGTAGGTTTCCGTTTCCTTCTCCAGGGGATCATTCCAACCCAGAATGGAACCCACATCTCCAGCACTGGCAGGCAGATTCTTTACCACTGAGCCACCAGGGAAGACTCAGGCACAAAGGCACAAAGGAGAGGTCATGTGATGACAGATGGAGATTGCAGTGGTACTGCCACAAGCCAGAGAATACCAGGAGCCTAGAGGAGGCGAGGAAGGACTCTTCCCACTGACTTCTGAGGGATATGGTCCTGCTGACACCTTGATCTCAGACTGCTAGCTTCCAGAACTGCAACAGAATACATTTTTGTTGGTTGAAGCTGCCCAGTCATGGTCATTTGTTCCAGCAGTCTAGGAAACAAATACATCAGCTTTGTATTCCAGTCTCAATATCGTTCCACTTGCAGTTTGAACTCATGGTTGCTTATTGACTCCTCACTGCCTGATTGTTGTTTAGTTGCTAAATCATGTCCAGCTCTTTGAGACCCCATGAATTGCAGTATGCCAGGCTTCCCTGTCCTTCACTATCTCCTGAATTTACTCAAACTCATGTCTGTTGAGTCAATAATGCCATCCAACCATCTCATCTGTCATCCCTTTCTCCTTTTGCCCTCAATCTTTCCCAGCATCAGGGCCTTTTCCAAGGAGTCAGCTGTTTGTATCAGGTGGCCAAAGTATTGAGCTTCATCATCAGTCCTTCCAATCAATATTGAGGGTTGATTTCCTTTAGGATTGACTGGTTTGATCTCCTTGCTGTCCACAGGACTCTCAAGAGTCCTCTTTTGCACTACAGTTCGAAAGCATCAATTCTTCAGCATTCAGCCTTCTTTATGGTCCAACTCTCACATCCATACATGACTACTGGAAAAACCATAGGTTGGACTATACAGACCTTTGTCAGCAAAGGGATGTCTCTGCTTTTTAATATGCTGTCTAGGTTTGCCATAGCTTTTCTTTCCAAGCAGCAAGCTTCTGTTAATTTCATAACTGGAGTCACTGCAGTGATTTTGGAGCCCAAGAAAATAAAGTCTGTCCCTGTTTCCAGTTTTCCCCCCATTTATTTGCCATGAAGTGATGAGACAGGATGCTATGATCTTCATTTTTTTAATGTTGAGTTTTAAGCCAGCTTTTTCACTCTCCTGTCACCTTCATCAAGAGGCTCTTTAGTTCCTCTTCACTTTCTGTCATTAAAGTGGTATCATCTGCATATCTGAGACTATTGATATTTCTCCAGGCAGTATTGATTCCAGCTTGTGCCTCATCCAACCTGGCATTTCACATGATGTACTCTGCATGTAAGTTAAATAAGCAGCGTGACAATATATAGTCTTTATATATTCCTTTCCCAGTTTTGAACCAGTCTGTTGTTTCATGTCCAGTTCTAACTGTTGCTTCTTGTCCTGTATTCTGGTTTCTCAAGCGACAGGTAGGATGGTCTGATATTCCTGTCTCTTTAAGAATTTTCCAGTTTGTTGTGATCTGTACCGTCAAAGGCTTTAGCGCAGTCAATGAAGCAGATGTTTTTTGGAATTCCCTTGGTTTTTCTGTGATCCAGCAGATGTTGGCAAGTTGATCTCTGGTTCCTAAATCCAGCTTGTACATCTGGAAGTTCTCAGTTCATGTACTGCTGAAGCCTAGCTTGAAGGATTTTGAGCGTACTCTTGCTAGCATGTGAAATGAATGTAGTTGTGCAATACTTTGAACATTCTTTGGGATTAGAATGAAAACTGACTCCTTTTCCATTCCTGTGGCCATTAATGCATTTTCCAAATTTGCTGACACATTGCGTGCAGCNGAGCGTACTCTTGCTAGCATGTGAAATGAATGTAGTTGTGCAATACTTTGAACATTCTTTGGGATTAGAATGAAAACTGACTCCTTTTCCATTCCTGTGGCCATTAATGCATTTTCCAAATTTGCTGACACATTGCGTGCAGCACTTTAGCAGCAGCATCTTTTAGGATTAAGAGCTCAACTGGAATTCCATCACCTCTACTAGCTTTGTTTGTAGTCATGCTCCCTAAGGCCCGCTTGGCTTCACACTCCAGGATTCTGACTCTAGGTCAGATAACCATTGTGGTTATCTGGGTCATTAAAATCTTTTTTATACAGTTCTTTTGTGTATTCTTGCTGCTCTTCTTAATCTCTTCTGCTTCCTTTAGATCCTTGCTGTTTCTGTCCTTTATTGTGCCCAATTTTGTATGAAATGTTTCCTTGGTATTCCCAGTTTTCTTAAAGAGATCTCTAGTCTTTGCCATTCTATTGTTTTCCTCTATTCCTTTGCATTGTTTGCTTATGAAGGCATTCTTATCTCTTCTTGCTATTCTCTGGAACTCTGCATTCAGCTGAGTATCTCTTTTTCTTTCTCCTTTGCTTTTTTCTTTCTTTTTTAATTTAAATTTTATTTTTTTACTTTACAATACTGTATTGGTTTTGCCATACATGAATCCGCCACAGGTGTACATGAGTTCCCACCCTCCTCCCACCACCCTCCCCGTATCATATCTCTGGGTCATCCCAGTGCACCAGCCCCAAGCATCCTGTATCCTGTATCAAACCTAGACTAGTGATTCATTTCTTACATGATAGTGTACATGTTTCAATGCCATTCTCCCACATCATCCCACCCTCTCCCTCTCCCTCAGAGTCCAAAAGTCTGTTCTTTATNCTCATGCACCTGTCTCTTATACACATCTCCGGCCTGTGTGCCACAGTGGCCCTGTGCCGAGGTCCAGCCTGTGTGCTGCTGCCACCCTGCGCTGAGGTCCGGCTTGTGTGCCAACTTCACCCTGTGCCGAGGTCCGGGCTGTGTTCAGCGGTCGACTAGCGACAATTTCCGTGCTGTTTGACGCGGTGGCCCTTCACTGTTTTTTGGGCTGTGTGCCTCGGTTGCCCTTCACCGAGGTCCGGGCTGTGTGCCGTGGTCACCTGCGACGAGGTCCGGCCTGTTTTCCATGGTCGCCCTCTGCCAAGGTCCTGGCTGTGTTTCGCAGTCGACTAGCGATGAGTTCCGGGCTCTGTGCCGCTGTCACCCTGCACAAATTTCTGGGCTGTGTGCTGCGGTCGCCCTTTACTGAGGTTTGGGTTGTGTGCCACGGTAGCCCTGCACTAAGGTCTGGTCTGTGTTCATCAGTCAGCTGGCAATGAGTTTCGGGCTGTGTGCCACAGTCGCCCTTCCCTGAAGTTTGGCCTGTGTGCTGCGGTCACCCTGTGCCAAGCTCTGGGCTTTGTGCTGAGCTCGCCCCACACAGTGGTCCGGCCTGTGTGCTGCGGTCGCCCAGTGAGGAGGTCCGGGCTGTGTTCCACGTTTGGCTAGCCACGAGTTCCAAGCTCTGTGCCACGGTATCCCTGCACATATTTTTGGGCTGTGTGCGGCGGTTGCCCTTCACTGAGTTTCGGACTGTATGCTGCGGTCGCCCTTAGCCGAGGTCCATGCTGAGTGCCACGGTAACCCTGCGCCGAGGTCCGGCCTGTGTACCGCGGTCTCCCTGTGCCGAGGTCCGGGCTGTGTTCCGCCGTTGGCTGGAAATGAGTTCCATCCTGTTTGCCATGGTCGCCCTGCACCGAGTTCCAGGCTGTGTTCCGCGGTCGGCTAGCGACAAGTTCCAAGCTTTGTAACCCGGTCACCCTACACATATTTCCATGCTCTGTGCCGCGCTCACCCCACGCAAAGGTCAGGCCTGTGTGCGCCGGTTGCCCAGTGTGGAGGTCTGGGCTGTGTTCCGCAGTTGGCTAGCGACGAGTTCCAAGCTCTGTGCCACGGTGGCCCTGCAGATTTTTGTGCTGTGTGCCACGGTCGCCCTTCACTGAGGTTTGGGCTGTGTGCAACGGTCGCACTGTGCCCAGGTCCGGTCTGTGTGCCACAGTAGCCTTGAACCAAGTTCCAGGCGGTGTGCCACGGTAGCCTTACACCGAGTTCGGGCTGTGTGCCGCAGTTGTCCTGCGCCAATGTCCGGTCTGTGTGCCACGGTCGACATGTCCCGAGATTGGTCCTGTGTGCCATGGCCGCCCTGCGCCGAGGTCCGTGCTGTGTACCTCTGTCCCTCTTCACTGTGTTTCGTGGTGTGTGCTGCGGTTGCCCTGCACCAAGTCCAGGCTGTGTTCTGCCCTTGGATTGTGATGAGTTCTGGGCTCTGTGCCACGTTCCCTTTGTTCTGAGGTCCAGGCTGTGTTCCGAGGTCCGGGCTGTGTGCCGAGGTAGCCTTCTGCAGAGGTCCGGGCTGTGTGCCATGGTCGCCCTGTTCCAAGGTCCGGGCTGTGTGCCGAGGTCTCCATCTCCCCCGGTCCGGGGTGTGTGCCGCAGTAGCCCTGTGCCAAGTTCTGACCTGTGTTCCACCCTCGGCTTGCGACCTGTTCCCGTCTCTGTGCTGTTGTTCCTCTTTGACAAAGTCCGGGCTGTGTGCCAGTGTAGCCTTCTCAAGAAGGCCAGGCTGTGTGCCATGGTTGCCGCACTGAGGTCTGGGCTGTATGCCGTGCTTGCCCTCAGCCATTGTCTGGCCTGTGTTCTGCAGTCGCCCGGCACCGAGGTCCGGCCTGTGTGCCACGGTGACCCTGTGGCAAGTTCCGGCCTGTGTGCTGCGGTTGCCCTGGACCGAGGTCCGGCCTCTGTGCCATGGTCACCCTGTGCCGTGATCTGTCCTAAGTGCCACTGTCAATCTGCGCTGGGGTCCGGCTGAGTGCCATGGTCACCCTGCTCTATGGTCCGGGCTGTGTTCTGCGGTCGGCTAGCGATGAGTTCCGGGCTGTGTGACGTGGCCGCCTTTCACTGAGTTTTGGGCTGTGTGCCTCCGTCACCCTGCGCCGAGGTCCAGCCTGTGTGCCACGGTGGCCCTGTGCCGATGTCCTGCCTGTGTGCTGCGGTCACCCTGTGCCCATGTCCAGAATCTGTGCCACGGTCACCCTGTGCCGAGGTCCGGCCTAAGTGCCACGGTCACCCTGCTCCGTCGTCCGGGCTGTGTTCTGCCGTCGGCTAGCGATGGTTCTGGGCTGTGTGCCTCAGTCGCCCTTCACTGAGTTTCGGGCTGTGTGCCTCAGTCGCCCTTCGCTGAGGTCCGGGCTGTGTGCTGTGGTCACCGTGTGATGAGGTCCGGCCTGTTTTCCGTGTTCGCCCTGCGCCGAAGTCCTGGCTGTGTTTCGCAGTTGACTAGCAACGAGTTCCAGGCTCTGTACCACTGTCGTCCTGCACAGATTTCTGGGCTGTTTGCTGTGGTCGCCGTTCACTGAGGTTCGGGCTGTGTGCTGCAATAGCCCTGCGCTGATGTCCGAGTTGTGTGCTGTGGTCACGCTTCACCAATGTATGGGCCGTGTTCCGCAGTCGGCTGGCGACGAGTTCCGGGCTGTGTGCCACAGTCGCCCTTCACTGATGTTCAGGCTGTGTGTCGCGGTCGCCCTGCACTGAGGTCTGGGTTTTGTGCCGCGGTCGCCCCGCACAGAGATCCGGCCTGTGTGCCGTGGTCCCCCAGTGCCGAGGTCCCAGCTGTGTTCCACGGTTGGCTAGCAACAAATTCCAAGCTCTGTGCCACAGTCGCCTTGCATAGATTTCTGGGCTGTGTGCTGCGGTGGCACTTCACTGAGGTTCGGGCTGTGTGCTGTGGTCGCCCTACACCGAGGACCTTGCTGTGTGCCGCGGTCACCCTGCACTGAGTTCCGGCCTGTGTGCCGTGATCGCCCTGTGNTTCGGGCTGTGTGCCTCAGTCGCCCTTCGCTGAGGTCCGGGCTGTGTGCTGTGGTCACCGTGTGATGAGGTCCGGCCTGTTTTCCGTGTTCGCCCTGCGCCGAAGTCCTGGCTGTGTTTCGCAGTTGACTAGCAACGAGTTCCAGGCTCTGTACCACTGTCGTCCTGCACAGATTTCTGGGCTGTTTGCTGTGGTCGCCGTTCACTGAGGTTCGGGCTGTGTGCTGCAATAGCCCTGCGCTGATGTCCGAGTTGTGTGCTGTGGTCACGCTTCACCAATGTATGGGCCGTGTTCCGCAGTCGGCTGGCGACGAGTTCCGGGCTGTGTGCCACAGTCGCCCTTCACTGATGTTCAGGCTGTGTGTCGCGGTCGCCCTGCACTGAGGTCTGGGTTTTGTGCCGCGGTCGCCCCGCACAGAGATCCGGCCTGTGTGCCGTGGTCCCCCAGTGCCGAGGTCCCAGCTGTGTTCCACGGTTGGCTAGCAACAAATTCCAAGCTCTGTGCCACAGTCGCCTTGCATAGATTTCTGGGCTGTGTGCTGCGGTGGCACTTCACTGAGGTTCGGGCTGTGTGCTGTGGTCGCCCTACACCGAGGACCTTGCTGTGTGCCGCGGTCACCCTGCACTGAGTTCCGGCCTGTGTGCCGTGATCGCCCTGTGCCGAGGTCCGGGCTGTGTTCCACCGTCAGCTAGAGACGAGTTCCGACCTGTTTGCCATGGTTGCCCTATGCCGAGGTCTGGGCTGTGTTCTGTGGATGGCAAGCGATGAGTTCCGAGCTCTGTACCCCAGTCGCCCTGCACAGATATCCGGGATGTGTTCCACCGTCTCCCTTCACTGAAGTTCGGGCTGTGTGCCACGGTCGCCCTGCGCCAAGTTCCGGCCTGTGTTCTGCCCTTGACTTGCAACCTGTTCCCGCCTCCTTGCCACGGTTTCTCTTTGCCAAGGTCCGGGCTGTGTGCCGCTGTAGCCTGCTCCAGAGGTCCAGACTGTGTGCCGTGGTTCCCCTGCGCTGAGGTCTGGGCTGTGTTCTTCGGTCGCCCTGAGCCCATGTCCGGCCTGTGTGCCACATTCGCCCTGCACTGAGGTTTGGCCTAAGTGCCGCTGTCACCCTGTGCTGAGGTCCGGCCTGAGTTCCACAGTCACCCTGCTCCGAGGTCCGGACTGTGTTACGCAGTCGGCTAGCGTCGAGTTCCAGGCTGTATGATGCGGTCGCCCTTCACTGAGTTTCGGGCTGTTTGCCACAGTAGCCTTCTGCAGAGGTCCAGGCTGTGTGCTGTGGTCGCCCTGCACCAAGTTCCGGGCTGTGTTCCATGGGCGGCTAGTGAAGGGTTCCGAGCTCTGTACCCCAGTTGCCCTGCACAGGGGCTGTGTGCCATGGTCTCCCTTCACTGAGATTCAGGCTTTGTGCTGTGGTCGCCCTCTGCCGAGTTCCGGTCTGTGTGCCACGGTAGCCTTGAACTGAGTTCTGAGCTGTGTGCCGCGGTAGCCTTGTGCTGAGGTTCGGCCTGTGTGCCGCGGTCACCATGCCACGAGTTCCGGCCTGTGTGCCGTGGTAACCGTGTGCCAAGGTCCGGCCTATGTTTCGCTGTCGCCCTGTGCTGAAGTTCAGACTGAGCGTCAGTCACCCTGCTCCGAGTTCTGGACTGTGTTCTGCGGTCGGCTAGCAGCGAGTTCCATGCTGTGTGACGTGGTTGCCCGTCACTGAGTTTCGATCTGTGTGCCGCGGTCACCCTGTGCCGAAGTCCAGGCTGTATTTCACGGTCAGCTAGTGACCAGTTCCAGGCTGTGTGACGTGGTCGCTCATCACTGTGTTTTGGCCTGTGTGCCTTGGTCGCCCTTCGCAGAGTTCCGGGCTGTGTTCCTTGTTCGCCTGCGACAAGGTCTGGCCTGTTTGCCATAGTCACCCTGTGCCGAGGTGTGGGCTGTGTTCTGCCATCGGCTCGTGACGAGCTCCATGCTCTGTGCCACGTTCGCCCTGCACAGATTTCTGTGCTGGGTTCTGATGTTGCCCTTGGCATAGGTTTGAGCTGTGTGCTGCGGTAGCCCTGGGCCGATGTTTGGGCTGTGTGGTGCTGTCACCTTGCGCTGAGGTCTGGGCTGTGATCTGCAGATGGCTGGCGATGATTTCCAAGCTGTGTGCCAAAGTCGCCCTTCACTGAATTTCGGGTTGTGTGCCACGGCGCCCTGTGCCGAGTTCTGGGTTGTGCGCCACAGTTGGCCTGCACCATGGTATGGCCTGTTTGCCTCGGTTGCCCTGTGCCAAGGTCCGGGCTGTGTTCGGGGTGGCTAGCGATGTGTTCCGATAACTGTGCCACGGTCGCCCTGCACAGATTTCTGGGCTGTGTGCCACGGTCGCCCTTCACTGAAGTTCGGGCTCTGTGCCCCGGTCGCCCTGTGCAGAGGTATGGGCTATGTGCCATGGTCACCCTGAGCCGAGGTCCAACCTGTGTGCTGCGGTCACACTGCTACGAGATCCTGGGTGTGTGCCGCATTGAATATCTGTCGACATCCATGCTGTGTTCCAGGGTCGCCTTGCCTTAAGGTCCGGGATGTGTGCCACGTTTGCACTTCACCTAGATTTGGGATGTTTGCTGCAGTCGCCCTGCATCGAAGTCCGGCCTGTATGCTGCGGTCACCCTGTGCCAAACTCCGGGCTGTGTTCCGCGGTCGGCTAGTGACAGGTTCCATGCTGTGTGCCGCGGTCGCCCTCCACTGAGGTTCGGGCTGTGTGCCACGGTCGCCCTGCGCCAAGTTCCGGGCTATGTGCCGCAGTCGCCTTCTGTTGAGGTCCATGCTGTGTGCCAGGGTTGCCCTGCATCGAGATCCGGGATGTGTGCTGCAGTCTCCCTTCACTGAGGTTCAGGCTGTGTGCAGCGGTCGCTCTGCTTGATGTCCTTGATGTGTGCCGCAGTCGCCCAGTGCTTGGTCCGGCCTGTGTTCTGCGTTCGCCCTGTGCCGATACCCTGGCTGTGTTCCACAGTCGGCTAGAAACAAGTTATCGGCTGTGTGCCATGGTTGCCCTTCACTGTGTTTTGGTCCGTGTGCCACGGTTGCACTTTGCCAAGGTCCGGGCTGTGTGCCCCAGTCACCCTGCGCCGAGGTCCAGCCTGTTTGCTGTGGTGGCCCTGCGCTGAGGTGCGGGCTGTGTTCCGTGGTTGGCTAGTGACAAGTTGCATGCTCTGTTCCGCGGGCTCCCTGTATATATTTCTGGGCTGTTTTCTGCGGTCACTCTGCACCAAGGTCTGGCCTGTGTGCCGCGGTCACCTTGTGCCGAGGACCGTGCTGTTTTCCGCGGTTGACTAGCGATGAGTTCTGAGCTCTGTGCCACGGTCACCCTGCACAGATTTCTGGGGTGTGTGCCGCTGTCCCCATTCACTGAGGTTCGGGCTGTGTGCTGTGGGCAACCTGCACTGAGGTCCGGGCTGCGTGCTGTGGTAGCCTTGCTCCGAGGTCCGGGCTGTGTTTCGCAGTCACTCTGCACTGGTGTCTGGGCTGTGTGCTGTGGTCGCCATCTCCTGAGGTCCGTGATGTGTGCCAGGGTCGCCCTGTGCCGAGGGCCATGCTGTGTGCCTCGGTCGCTCTTAACTGAGGTTCTGGCTGTGTGCCGCCGTCACCCTGAGCTGAGGTTTGGGCTTTTTGCCCCTGTCGCCCTGAGCCAAAATCCGACCTGTGTTCCACGGTCGCCCTGCCCCAAGGTCTGGCCTGCGTGCCACGGTCGCTGTGTGCCGAGATCCGGCCTGTGTGCTGCTGTCGCCCTGCGCTGAGGTTCAGCCTGTGTCCACCTTCACCCTGCCCCAAGGTCCGGGCTGGGTTCTGCAGTCGGCTAGCGAAGAGTTCCGGGCTGTGTGATGCGCTCGCCCTTCACTCAGTTTCGTGCTGTGTGCCTCAGTCTCCATTTGCTGAGGTCTGGGCTGTGTGCGGTGATTGCCCTGTGAGGAGGTCCAGCCTGTTTTCCGTGGTCGCCTTGCACCGAGGTCCTGGCTGTGTTTCGCAGTCAACTAGTGACGAGTTCCAGGCTCTGTGCCGCTGTCGCCCTGCACAGATTTCTGGGCTGCATGCTGTGGTCACCCTTCCCTGAGGTTCGGGCTGTTTGCCACGGTCGCCCTGAGCCACGTTCTGGGCTGTGTGCTGCAGTCGCCTTCAGTTGAGGTCCGTGCTGTGTGCCAGGGTCGCCCTGCATCGAGGTCTGGGATGTCTGCTACGGTTGCTCTTCACTGAAGTTCGGGCTTAGTGCCACGGTCACCCTTCACTGAGTCCTTGGAGCAGCGGTCACCCTGCTGGATGTCGTAGATGTGTGCCTCGGTCGCCTTGTACCTCAGTCCGGCCTGTGTTCCACGGTCACCCTGTGCAAAAATCCAGACTGTGTTCCGCGGTCGGCTAGCAATGAATTACTGGCTGTGTGCTGTGATCACCCTTCACTGTGTTTTGGGCAGTGTGCCACAGTCACCATTCGCCAAGTTCCGGGCTGTGTGCTGCGGTCGCCCTGCGCCGAGGTCTGGGCTGTGTTCCACAGTACCCTGCGCTGAAGTCCATGCTGTGTGCAGCGGTCGCCCTGTGCCGAGGTCCGGCCTGTGTGCCTCGGTAGCCTTAAAAGGAGGTCCGGGCTGTGTGCCACAGTCGCCATCTCCTCAGGTCCAGGCTGTGTGCCACGGTCGCCCTGTGCCGAGGTCCGGGCTGTGTTCCACCCTAGGCTTGCGACCTGTTCCCAGCTCTGTGTCGCGTTTCCTCTTTGCCAAGGTCCAGGCTGGGTGTTGCGGTAGCCTGCTCCAGAGGTCCGGGCTGTGTGCCTCAGTCACCCTGAGCTGATATCCGGCCTGTGTGCCACAGTCGCCCTTCACTGAGGTTTGGGCTTTGTGCCACGGTCGCCCTGTGCCGAAGTCCAGTCTGTGTGTCACGGTAGCCTTGAACTGAGTTCCAGTCTATGTGCCATGGTAACCTTGTGCCGAGGACAGGGCTGTGTGCTGCAGTCGCCCTTCACTGAGGACTGAGCTATGTGCCGCGGTTGCACTGCTCCAAGGACCGGGCTATGTGCTGCGGTCACACTGCGCCGAGGTTCAGGCTGTGTGCCATGTTAGCCTTGCGCCGAGGTTCGGGCTGTGTGCCATCGTAGCCTTGCACCTAGGTCTGGGCTGTGTTCCACAGTTGCCCTGAACTGATATCCGGTCTGTGTTCCACGGTCACCATCTCCCGTGGTCGGTGCTTGTACCAGGGTCCTCCTGCACCGAGGTCCGTGCTATGTGTCTCGGTCAATCTTCACTGTGGTTCGGGCTGTGTGCCACAGTCGCCCTGCACCGAGGTCCAGGCTGCATTCCACCCTCGGCTTGCAACGAGTTCTGGGCTCTGTGCCATGTTCCCTCTGTGCTGGGGTCCGGCCTGTGTGCCACGGTCGCCCTGTTCTGAGGTCTGGGCTGTGTGCCGAGGTAGTCTTCTTCAGAGGTCCAGGCTGTGTGCCACGTTTGCCCTGTTCTGAGGTCCGGGCTGTGTGCCGTTGTCTCCATCTCCCCAGGTCCGGGCTGTGTGCCACAGTCGCCCTGTGCTGAGGTCCGGCCTGTGTTCCGCCCTTGGCTTGTGACCTGTTCACGGCTCTGTGCCGCGGTTCCTCTTTCCAAAGGTACGGGCTGTGTGTCGCGGTAGCCTTTTCCAGAGATCCGGGCTGTGTGCTGCGGTCCCCCTGTGCTGAGGGCCGGGCTGTGTGCTGTGGTCCCCCTGCACTGAGTTCCGGGATGTGTGTAGCGGTCATCCTGAGCCTATGTCCGGCCTGTGTTCTACAGTCGCCCTGCGCCAAGCTCCAGCCTGTGTGCCACAGTCACCCTGCACCAAGGTCCTGCCTCTGTGCTGCAGTTGCCCTGCGTCGAGGTCCGGCCTCTGTGCCGCGGTCACCCTGCACCGAGTTCCAGCCTGTGTTCCGCCCTCAGCTTTCAACCTGTTCCAGGCTCCTTGCCGCGGTTTCTCTTTGCCAAGGTCCTGGCTGTGTGCCACCATAGCCTGTTCCAGAGTTCCGGGCTGTGTGTCGCGGTCCCCCTGTGCTGAGTTCCGGGCTGTGTTCCTTGGTCACCCTGAGCCGATGTGTGGCCTGTGTGCCACAGTTGCCCTTCTCCGAGGTCTGGCTTAAGTTCCGCTGTTGCCCTGTGCTGAGGTTCGGCCTGAGTGCCACGGTCACCCTGCTCCGAGTTCCGGACTGTGTTATGCGGTTGGCTAGCGACGAGTTCCAGGTTGTGTGACGCGTTCACCCTTCACTGAGTTCCGGGCTGTGTGCTGCAGTCGCCCTTCACTGAAGTTCGTGCTGTGTGCTGCGGTCACCCTGCACCAAGGTCTGGGCTGTGTGCCATGGTCGCCGTGCACAGAGGTCTTGGCTGTGTTTCGCGGTCCACTACCGACGAGTTCCAGGCTCTGTGCCGCTGTCGCCCTGCACAGATTTCAGGGCTGTGTGCTGCGGTCGTCCTTCACTGAGGTTCGGGATGTGTGCCGAGGTCACCCTGCACCATGGTCCGTGCTGCATTCAGCGGTCGCCTGGCAACGAGTTCCGGGATGTGTGCCACAGTCGCCCTTCACTGACGTTTAGGCTGTGTTCCGTGGTGTCCCTGCACCGAGGTCTGGGCTGTGTGCCGTGGTCACCCCGCACAGAGGTCCAGCCTGTGTGCCACGGTCACCCAGTTTGGAGGCCCAGGCTGTGTTATGCGGTTGGCTAGCGATGAGTTCCAAGCTCTGTACCACAGATGCCCTGCACAGATTTTGGGGCTGTGTGCCACGGTCACCCTGCGCTGAGGTCCGGGCTGTGTTCCACGGTCGGCTAGTGACGACTTCCGGGCTGTGTGAAGTGGTCGCCCTTCAGTGAGTTTCGAGCTGAGTGCCTCAGTCGCCCTTCACCGAGTTCCGGACTGTGTGCCGTGGTCTTCTGCAACAAGGTCCGGCCTGTTTGCCATAGTCACCCTATGCCGAGTTCCGGGCTGTGTTCCACCATCGGCTAGCGATGAGTTCCCGGCTCTGTGCCGCAGTCGCCCTACACAGATTTCTGGGCTGTGAGCTGCGGTCACCCTTCACTGAATTTCAGTCTGTGTGCCGTGGTCGCCCTGTGCCTCGGTCCAGCCTGTGTTCCATGGTCGCCCTGTGCAGAAATCCGGGTTGTGTTCCGCGTTCGGCTAGTGACGAGTTACTGGCTGTGTTCTGCGGTCGCCCTTCACTGAGGTTCAGGTTGTGTGCCACGGTCACCCTGTGCTGATGTTCGGGCTGTGTGCCTTGGTCGCTCTGCGATGAGGTCTTGAATGTTTTCCGTGGTCGCCCTGTGCCGAGTTCCGGGCTGTTTGCCGCGGTCGCCCTGTGCTGTAATATGGCCTTTGTGCTGCGGTCGCCCTGTACCGAGGTCCACACCATGTGAAGTGGTCGCCCTGTGATGAGGTCCAAGCCCTGTGCTGCAGTCGCCCTGAGCCGAGGTTCAGTATTTGTGCCATGGCCTACATCTCCCAAGGTCCAGGCTGTGTGCCTCGGTCGCTCTTCACTGAGGTTTGGGCTGTGTGCCACAGTTGCCCTGTGCCGAGATCCGGGCTGTGTGCCGCGGTTGAGATGAACAGATTCCTGGCCTGTGTTCTGCGGGGGCCCTGCACTGATGTCTGGTCTGTGTGCCGCAGTCACCCTTTGCCGAGGTCCGGCCTGTGTGCCATGGTCGCCCTGTGCCGAGGTCCAGGCTGTGTTCTGTGGTCGGCTAGTGACAAGTTCCGGGCTGTGTGCCGCGGTCGTCTTTCACTGAGGTTCAGTCTGTGTGCCGCGGTTGCTCTTCACTGAGGTTTGGGCTGTGTGCCGCTATCGCCCAGCTCGATATCCGGGCTGTGTGCCACTGTCACCCTGCACAAAGGTCGGGGCTGTGTGCCCCAATCATCCGGTCCTGAAATCCGGGCTGTGTGCCGTGGTCGCCCTGCATCAAGGTCCGAGTTGTGTGCCGAGGTCGACCTGCACCGAGGTCCAGGCTGTGTTCCGTAGTGGCCCTGCGCCGAAGTCCTGGCTGTGTTCTGCGGTCGGCTAGCTAAGAGTTCCAGGCTCTGTGCCATGGTCACTCTGCGCAGAGGTCTGGGTTGTGTGCCGCAGTCATCATTGGTCGAGATCCGTGCTACTGTGTGCCAAGGTCGCCCTTCTTCGAGGTCCGGGATGTGTGCCGCGGTCACACTTCACTGAGGTTCAGGCTGTGTGCCACGGTCACCCTGCTCGATGTCCATGACGTGTGCAGTGGTCGCCCTGCACCGAGGTCCGGCCTGTGTCCCGCGGTCATCCTGTGCCGAATTCCGGGCTGTGTGCACTGTCGCCATTTGCCCAGGTCCAGGCTGTGTGCTGTGGTTGCCGTGCAACGAGGCCCAGGCTGTGTTCCGTGTTGGCTAGCGACGAGTTCCGGGCTCTGTGCCGCGGTCCTCTGTGTCAAGGTCCTGGCTGTCTGACATGGTCGCCCTGTTCCGAGGTCCGGGCTGTGTGCCACGGTAGCCTTCTGCAGAGGTCCGAGCTATGTGCCGCAGTTAACCTGCACCAAGGTCCGAGCTGTTTGTCACAGTTGCCCTGCGCCGAGGTCTGAGTTGTGAGCCGTGGTCGCCCTAAGCCGAAATCTGGCCTGTCTTCCATGGTCGCCCTGCACCGATGTCCGAGTTGTGTGCCACGGTCGCACTGCGCCAAGGTCCGGGCTGTGTTCCGCGGTCGGCTGGCGACGAGTTCTGGGCTGTGTTCCTCAGTCGCCCTTCACTGACGTTCAGGCTGGGTGCCACGGTCGCCCACACCCAGGTCTGGGCTGTGTGCTGCGGTCTCCCCACATAGAGGTCTGGCCTGTTATGCCACAGTTGCCCAGTGCGGGGGTCCGGGCTGTGTTGCGCGGTTGTCTATTGACGAGTTCCAAGCTCTGTGCCATGGTCACCCTGCACAGATTTTTGGGCTGTGTGCCGCGGTCACCCTTCACTGATGTTTGGGCTGTGTGCAGAGGTCACCCTGCACCGAGGTCAACGTGTGACCATGGTCGACCTGCACCGAGGTCCAGCCTGTGTGCCTTGGTAGCCTTGAACCGAGTTGTTGGCTGTGTGCCATGGTAGGCTTTTGCTGAGGTCCGGGCTGTGTGCTGAGGTCGCCCTTCACTGAGGATCGGGCTGTGTGCCGTGGTCACACTGCACTGAGGTTCGAGCTGTATGCCATGTTAGCCTTGCACCGAGGTGCATGCTGTTTGCCGCAGTTGCCATATGCCGATGTCTGTTCTGTGTGGCACGGTCACCCTATCCCGAGGTCGGTGCTGTGTGCCATGGTCGCCCTACGCCGAGGTCCGTGCTGTGTGCCTCTTTTGCTCTTCACTGTGGTTCGGGCTGTGTGTCGCGTTCGCCCTGCATGAAGTTCCTGGCTGTGTTCATCCCTCAGCTTACAATGAGTTCCGGGTTCTGTGCCGCATACCCTCTGTGCCGAGGTCTGGTCTGTGTGCCATGGTCGCCATGTTCCAAGGTCCAGGCTGTGTACCTTGGTAGCCTTCTGCAGAGGTCCGGGCTGTGTGCCGCTGTCGCCCTGTTCCAAGGTCCGGCCTGTGTTCCGCCCTCGGCTTGCAACCTGTTCCAGGCTCTGTGCCGCAGTTCCTCTTTGCCAAGGTCTGGGCTGTGTGCTGCGGTAGCCTTCTCCAGAAGTCTGGGCTGTGTGCGGCAGTCACCCTGTGCCAAGGTCTGGGCTGTGTTCCACCGTTGGCTGGAGACGAGTTCCATCCTGTTTGCCATGGTCGCCCTGCGCCGAGGTCCAGGCTGTGGCAAAGAGGAACCATGGCAAGTTCCGAGCTCTGTACCCCGGGCACCCTGCACAGATTTCCAGGCTGTGTGCCACCGACTCCCTTCACAGAGGTTTGGGCTGTGTGCCGCGGTAGCCCTGTGCCGATGTTCGGGCTGTGTGCCGCGGTTGCCCTGCGCCAAGGTCCAGGCTGTGTTCTGCAGTCGGCTGGCAACGATTTCCAAGCAGTGTGCCACAGTCGCCCTTCACTGAATTTCAGGCTGTGTGCTGCCATTNCAGTCCAACTTTCACATCCATACATGACTACTGGAAAAACCATAGCCTTGACTAGATGGACCTTTGTTGAGAAAGTAATGTCTCTGCTTTTCAGTATGCTATCTAGGTTGGTCAGAACTTTTCTTGGGGTGGAGAGAAGCTAGCCCTTTTCCTGGAGCTTCAGTAATAAAACGGTGGGGTCACTTGGATAATGTTGGCCGTACAGTCTGAACTCTCTTCTGGGATGAGCTGAGTTCGTCCTAGTTTGTTCCCTTGATTGCTCCTTTACTCTGGTAGAGACCCTAATTCAGTTACCTGTAGAGTATTCTCCTGCTGTGCCTCTAGACATCCCTCTGTCTTGATCACTATGACCACAGAGAACCATAGTTACCACGGTCCTCTTTTCAACTTGATCCTGATCTCTGCTTTCTCCTGGTTCATCCTGTCTTTTTTCATTCAAGATATGCTACTTAGGCCCATATCTTCAGGCATTTAAAAAAAGTTATAAATAAGGGATTACCACTAATAAGACTTGACTACATACTTTCTCAAAGTATTGGAGGGTTGATAAAATGGAAGCAGATTGCCTGAGGGACAGAAATGTAAAACCCTTGCAAGAACAGGTGTGACACAGGTTGTAAAATCTGCATTTTAGTTTTACTCTGATATGTGTGGAGAGGGCTGGAAAGAATTATTTTGTGGCAGAAGAAACCCTAGCCTGGCTTGAGAGAGACTCCTGGATCTGCCAGAGGTCTCATATTCTTCTTGGTTTTGGGGTTTTTTTTCTCACTGTCTTCATCATCTTCTACCTTGAAGGACAAGACATTGAACTTTGTGGCTTGGGTTTCTCCTTTGTAGAATAAGGTTTTGTAACAAAATTTCCAAAAGTCTTTTTCAACTCTAGTATTATAATATTGTTTTCTGTTAAAGTTGTTGTTGTCATTTAAAATCGGGCTTTAACAAATGAAAGTGCTCTGTTGTAGGGGTCTTTGGTTCGGTCAGTGTTACACTAGACAGTGATATCTAGTCTTGGTATTACTCATCTAAAGATTTTTGAACCCTGAAGAAAGATAGCAAAATAAATCATGGGCTAACTGAGATCTTTCTCCCTGAACTCTTAATTGTAACACAAAAAGCCAACACATGTGTTTTGGGCGTCCCTTAAAAGAGGCTGAAGGTAATAAAATTTGAGGAAAGTATGTTCAGGTTAACGAGTCTGTTAACCAGACAACACAGATGTTATTATCATTGACTAACAGTGAGTTTGCCACTGTTATGCCAGAAAATTTGGAAAACTCAGCAGTGGCCACAGGACTGGAAAAGGTCAGTTTTCATTCCAATCCCAAAGAAAGGCAATGCAGAAGAATGCTCAAACTACTGCACAGTTGTACTCATCTCACACGCTAGTAAAGTAATGCTCAAAATTCTCCAAGTGAGGCCTCAACAGTACATGAACTGAGAACTTCGAGATGTTCAAGCTGGATTTAGAAAAGGGAGAGGAACCAGAGATCAAATTACCAACAACTATTAGATCATGGAATAAGCCAGAGAGTTCCAGAAAAACATGTACTTCTGTTTTGCCAAAGCCTTTGACTGTGTGGATCACAACAAACTGTGGAAAACTCTTCAAGAGATGGGAATACCAGACCACCTGACCTGCCTCTTAAGAAATCTGTATGCAGGTCAGGAAGCAACAGCTAGAACTGGACATGAAAAAACAGACTGGTTCCAAATAGGGAAAGGAGTACGTCAAGGCTGTATATTGTCACCCTGCTTATTTAGCTTATATGTGGAGTACATCATGAGAAACGCTGGGCTGGATAAAGCCCAAGTTGGAATCAAGATTGCTGGGAGAAAAATCAGTAACCTCAGATATGCAGATGACTAAAGAGCCTCTTGATGAAAGTGAAAGAGAAGAGCGAAAAAGTTGGCTTAAAACTCAGCATTCAGAAAACTAAGATCATGGCATCTGGTCCCATCACTTCACTTCCCATCACTACATGGCAAATAGATGAGGAAACAGTGACAGACTTTATCTTTTGGGGCTCCAAAATCACTGCAGATGGTGATTGCAACCATGAAATTAAAAGATGCTTGCTCCTTGGAAGAAAAGCTATGACCAACCTAGACAGCATATTAAGAAGCAGAGACATTGCTTTACCAACATAGGTCCATTTAGTCAAAGCTATGGGTTTTCCAGTAGTCATGTATGGATATGAGAGTTGGACTATAAAGAATGCTGAGCACCAAAGAATTGATGCTTTTAAACTGTGGTGTTGGAGAAGTCTTTTGAGAGTCCCTTGGATAGCAAGGAGATCAAACCAGCCCATCCTAAAGGAAATTAGTCCTGAATATTCATTGGAAGGACTTATGCTGAAACTGAAACTCCAATACTTTGGCCACCTNTAAACTGTGGTGTTGGAGAAGTCTTTTGAGAGTCCCTTGGATAGCAAGGAGATCAAACCAGCCCATCCTAAAGGAAATTAGTCCTGAATATTCATTGGAAGGACTTATGCTGAAACTGAAACTCCAATACTTTGGCCACCTGATACAAAGAACTGACTCATCTGAAAAGACCCTGATGCTGGGGAAGATTGAAGATGGGAGAAGGGGACGACAGAGGATGAGATGGTTGAATGGCATCACCGACTCAATGGACATGAGTTTGGGTANACTGAAACTCCAATACTTTGGCCACCTGATACAAAGAACTGACTCATCTGAAAAGACCCTGATGCTGGGGAAGATTGAAGATGGGAGAAGGGGACGACAGAGGATGAGATGGTTGAATGGCATCACCGACTCAATGGACATGAGTTTGGGTAAATTCTGGAGTTGGTGATGGACAGGGAGACCTATCATGCTGTAGTCCATGGGGTCACAAAGAGTTGGACAAGACTGAGCGACAAAACTGAACTGAACAGTGAGTTAAAAACTAGATGATTCTAAGACAAATGCTTTGGTAAGCTTGGCCACTCAGAATCCTCTGAAGAGATTTGACTTGTTAGTAACTCTAAAAGTCACAAGTGAAAGGTGGCGGTAGTCATTTAGACACCTGTAAGTGGATCAGCTCTAATCTCATTGCTACCTCTTGTAGAATTTATTTCAGGGGATTGATAGAAAAACTATTAAAATTAGCAGAATGGATGCTTGTTTATATAATGTGGATTTGAGAGCTCCAGGCTCTGAGACTGCTTCCCTATTTCTCCTTTCCCTAATTATAGTTGTCTGATACCTGGAATATCACCCTTATTCTTATACTCTTCACTGATACGGCTTTTTAAAATGTAAGTTGACTAAAGCAAGCTTAGACTTTCAGTGCTATCAATGAAGGATCTTAAAACGGGATTACAGAGAGAATTTAAAAATAGAATATATAAGTTCTAAATGTTTAGGAATCTTGACAAAGTGTTGCCCAAGGGGGAAAAGGGTATAGAAAAAGCAGGATTCAAGGAAGCAAAGTAAACTTGCTCTAGACCCACCAAACGTAACATGCTGTGTGAAAAATCATCATATAAGAAACTGGCATGTATGCTTTCATCCAGTACAAGTCAAAGCTTGTGTGCATTTGTCTGTGTGAGTGTATGCAGGTATAAGGTAAAGGTTCGACAACAAAATTTCTAGGAGGTAACCTGTATTTACTGAGGTTTACAGTGATGTTTCTTTCTTTTTTTTTTTTTCCTCATCAACATATGCACTGTTTGAATCTCATGGGAGATTGTGCTAANTGTGTGAGTGTATGCAGGTATAAGGTAAAGGTTCGACAACAAAATTTCTAGGAGGTAACCTGTATTTACTGAGGTTTACAGTGATGTTTCTTTCTTTTTTTTTTTTTCCTCATCAACATATGCACTGTTTGAATCTCATGGGAGATTGTGCTAACTTTATGATCAAATCAATAATAAAACTGATTTCTTTGTAATAAGAAAAACCTACCTTCAGAGCTTTGCCTATTTTGAAATTCAATAGAACATCTTATACTTCTATATTACATTTACTCTGGTATAATAGTTATGTTTAAAGTTTAAGAAAATTGATTTGTTGTTTAAGTTGTCAAAGTATTTTAGAATTCTATCAATAGTCCAGAGTTAGGAATTTTCTGGTGGTCCAGGGCTTAGGACTCCATGTTTTCACTGCAGAGTTCAGTTGTTGGTCAGCGAACTAAGGTCCTGAAAGTCGTGGTTCTGGCTTAAAAAAAAAAAGTTGAAGCATGACCTTCAGTTAAATGGAAAGTTAGTCATTAGGATAGAAATGATTAATCCATAGTAAATTAAGAAAACCTAATGTCAATGATAAGGTATTATAATATTTTACAGCATTTATTGAGAGTGTCCAAATTGGAGAAGGATAATGGGAATCTGTACCTAAAGAAGAAAAGAAAATTATATGAGTTTTAAGACAGTTTTAAGAGATTGCTTAAGTTCTCTCTAACCCAACCCCATCTTACATGGAAAATCATATTATAAACAAACTAAAATCCAAAAGCTTCTAATAGAAACACTTAACAGTGTCATTGAAGTTGAATCACTGTATTTCCATCCTTTGATTTAGTCTTTTTATTTTCCTAATTGTATTCTTCTCTTTTAACCAGGATATACTGATTTCAATGATACACATCAGGTAATTCAACTGTGATTAACAAGTAATTTAATAACTACTACAGTTCTAGTACTAAGTAAATCTATTGAATGCCATTCAACTCTGTTTTCTTCAGCTAAATTTACTTTTATTTTGAACCAGTGAATTCTGATCTGGATGTGAATTAAGAGGGATTAACTATCTGGCATGGTTTTCAGCTTTACCTTGTCACTTTCATTAGTGAATTCTGTTTATGCAGTAATTTTTTTTTTCGCAGACAATAAAATTCAGTGATGTACGTTACTGTTAGAGGTGTAGTTGTTGCTGAAGGCAGGCAGAGTTAGTGAGTCTAACTAAAATAAATAATTGGAGATTCTAATCATTAACTATTAACCAAAGCATTTTTCCCATAGTAAGAAGAAACCTCTCTGTTTTCTTGTTTTGTAAATCCTCTGGACTTTAATATGATCTCAACTCCTTTTGGAGAAGGAAATGGCAACCCACTCCAGTACTCTTGCCTGGAAAATCTCATGGACGGAGGAGCCTGGTGGGCTACAGTCCATGGGGTCATGAAAAGTCGGACACAACTGAGCAACTTCACTTTCATTTTTCACTTTCATGCATTGGAGAAGGAAATGGCAACCCACTCCAGTGTTCTTGCCTGGAGAATCCCAGGGACGGGGGAGCCTGGTGGGCTGCCGTCTATGGGGTCGCTCAGAGTCGGATACGACTGAAGCGACTTAGAAGCAGCAGCAGCAGCAGCAGCAACTCCTTTTAAAAATTTCCATCATAATTCAAACGAAGGAAATGTACCTTGGCTAGCTGGTAAAAAGTAAAGACAGTTCTAAGCAGTTCTTTTATTTTAAATGTTTACACTAAATGTATGAAATATTTCAGATTTATATACTTTAATACACCCCCTCACTAAGATTTAACAAACTGGTATTAAACATTTAGCTTTTATTAAGCTCCTTTAACATATGATGAAGGTCTGATGAAGCTGCCTGAAGTGACTTAAGGTGGAGTTCTACACACAGTGGAAGTGGTTTGTGCAGTGGGCAGAGCACAAGTTCCTGCAGTTGTTTGAGGTTGATTATAACTGAGACTGATTCTAGTAGGACTCCCACCACCCCCAGCACTAAAGAAAGGACCAGTCTTAAAGACTTCCTTTTACTTATACTTTTTACTCTAACCCCTAATTATAATTGTCATTTGCTTATTTACACTTTCATGCACTTGAAAATAGACAAATTACGTGTCGTAACATGAGCTACTATTTGTGGAGCAGGTACCCTCTACCAGCACTCAGTGCCTGACACAGGTCATGTCACATGAGCATCCAGCCCCAGGGAAGCAGGTACTGTTACTTTTTCCACTTTGTGGAGGAGGCAGAAGGTTGCAGGGACAGTAAATGCTGTGCTCTCCTGGTGCAAGCCCTGGCATTGACTCCAAAGCTCCTGTGTTTGGTAACCATTACATTGCCGCTCTTCCAGCTTGCAAACCCTCTGTAAACTTCTCTCCAATTAAACAAATTCACACTCAACATCCTGGGTAGCTCAATCCTGATAAATGAAAGAGAACTACTGGGAGTCGATTAAGGAGCATATTCCTGAAGCGCACAGAACAAAATGGGGCTTAAGAATACACAATGCCCTCCCTAACCCTTTATTTCTTTAATGTTTTATATAGGAACTCATGATGTGTTTACTTAAATAACTGCATTAGTTTAGTCTGTCTACTTTTTAGAAAGCTTGTGTACTGGATCTGTTATTCTACAAGTATCCCAAGGTACATGCCAGTTTTCTTGGCTACAGTCTATTTAGAAATACCTAGATCTTCTACCTTAAATGCCCTTTCTTTTTCTGCAGGTTTTTACCCAAGAGACATGTTTTCCTATAGGATCCAGGGGTTCCTTCATTTTAATCTTAATAGTGATATTTTAATTAACATGGAATAAATCCAAGTTTGACTTTCTCTTGGCTGCTGCTTAGCTGATTAAAATTCTTTTCTAACAGCCTCTAAACACACACACACACACACACACACACACACACACAAATTTAAAAACTCTTGTGGCTCTCTCTCATAGGACAACAAAAAATGTATGTTAAGCTATTCCTTGAATGCTAGTATCATTCATATCTCAGAACGAAAGTAATATTCCCATCACTAAATGAGGCTTATTTTTTAAACTCATCATTCTTAGTCCTTAAAAAAATCCTGCCTGGCCCATCTTACAGCATTTGTTAAGTTTACAGTTTTGTCATCAATTGAGTAAGCTCTTATCATTAACTATAGCATGGAATCTAGTGATATAGTTAACATAAGTTGACCTGGTCACACGCAGTGATGATCATGTTCTCTTCAAAGGTCTTTGTTCTTAAGTCTGTATGAGCCATGTGCTAGTCGAGAAACAGAAGTCCATTTGCTTTCATTACACACCCGTACAATAGAGGAAGGGGGTAAATCTTACAGAATAGGGTTATAAAACATGTGCTCCCCGCAAGACATTCATGGCTTTGCCGTTCGAACATGCATTCCCTCAACTGTCTTCACAAATGCTATTAAAAATAGTTTAACATTTGTGATGCTGAAATATGTGTATTTTGACAAATTTTAAATTATTTATCCAAAGGAATATAAATATCCTGTACAAAAAAAAAAGTTAGCTTATTTTAAGACCTCTAGGGTGATAAATGAAATACATGAGTTTATTTTTGCTCTTTGAGTTATTCGGCCCATATAAATTTGTGAATCTCTGTATATACATTTCTCCCTTTTTTAAATTTCTGTGCTATCTGCTTTATTATATTATAATCAAATTTTAAGAGCTCTAACTCTTAAACAGCTATAGTTGTCTGAGAAATTCATGTTGTGACTGCTTTTGTCAGGTCATAGAAAAGACCAATAAATGACTGTGGCTGGGAACTTGACCTGAAGGGGAACACAAGTTGTTTTCAGATGACATGAAAGCAATCAGTCCAGAGATGGGAAACATGGTATCAGCATAGAATTAGGAGGACCAGATGCAGCCATGGCTTCATGCATTCACCAATTACTTTCTGATCACCTACTGTGTTTCTACTGATAAACTAAGTCTGTGATAGGAATGAGGTATACTTGAATAGGGCTTCACAAAAGTAATCTCATCAAGAAACAAAATGACATTTTTACTGCTTTTGATATTTTAGACCAGTGTTTCAAAAAGTGAAGTGCCGCATTGTTTTAGGAGAATTTTTGGCCTTCTTCCTAACCATCCCTAAATTTGTTACTTGTATGAGATGGCAAGTGAACATTTCCAAACACAGACTCATCATCATAAGAAGGTTTTTATTTAAACTTTATGTTCTACTCAAAATGATATTTAAATACTGCTGATTCATCACTATGTTCCTTTCTCATTTCATCAAGGGCCTTTCTTCTAATTATTTAAAGGTCCAAGCAGCATATGGGTGAGGACCCACCCATATGCCCATCCAATTGAGGTGTGTCGGCGGGGCAGGGGGGGGGGGTTGACCCTCTGATTTAATCAGAATTGGCTTTAGTGACTCAGAATAAAAATCTGGGTTTGGGTGGCAGGCCTTAACTCATTTCATGCTGGATTTTGGAGACGTCTAAAGGGTTCTGTAGAAGGGACCAGGGTAATGAGAGGAGAGGAGATTGATGGTTGCAGCTATTTATCAATTTGTTCAGAAGTCTAATGTTTCAGTTACTGATAAGGTCAGCCTGGTGCCACCTTGTCTGACCCCTTCTTAAGATGACTTAACCTTAGTGAGAGGTGTGTTCCACCAAGTGCCTGCCACTGTGGACCAGGCTCTGCTTCTGTCCCTGTGAGATGATCTGCCTTCCACTTTGGTACCTAACAGAGCAAGCAGTGACAACAGCTGACTCAAAATTTTCTCTGGGAGGGCAGGCTTTCTTCCTTCCCTGACAGAAATATGACAATATTTCAAAAGAGTAAATTTGCTGAACTTTTTGTGGTGTGTAGCAAAACATAATGACGAATAAACATCTTATCAAATAGACTGCTTTCTTTAGCTGTACTTACCTTGTCTCATAAGATTGGAATGGCCTAAGCTTTTCATACTCTCCAAGTTTATCAAGAGCCTTTGTTTACAAATGAAGAAGGCAATTTTTGGTTCATTTCTCTCATTCATTCAACAAATATTTATTGAGAAACTTCTATGAAGCAGACATTGTTCTGGAGATACAGCAGTGAGCAAACTAGGAAAAAACATCCTTAACCTAAGAGTCAAACCTGGTGGAAGCAACAACAAACACGGTAAACAGGCCAATCCTGTAGTCTGTTAGAGAAAGGTTAGGCATTGGCGGGAAATATCCCAGGTGCCACCAGTGCTAAAGGACCCACCTGCCAGTGCAGAATACGCAAGAGACGTGGGTTCAGTCCCTGAGCTGGGAAGACCCCCTGGAGTAGGAAATGGCAACCCACCACAGTTTTCTTGCCTGGAGAACCCCATGGACAGAGGAGCCTGGCAGGCTATGGTCCGTAGGGTTGCGAAGAGTCAGACACGACTGAATCGACTTAGCACAAGCACATAAATCAAGCTAGGAAGAGAGAGAGAGAGAGAGTGTGAGTGTGTGTGGGGGTGGGGGGAGGGAGTCAAGGAGGAGCTCAGTGAGAAGTGATACTTGAGAAATGACCTGAAGAAAATGAAAGGGTAAGATGTTAAGTTACAAAAAGAGCATTCCAGAGATAGGGAACAGCAAGGGCAACCATCCTGAGGTGGGAACACTCCTTCTGGCACATTCGAGGAGCAGAGCCACTGTGGCCAGTGTGGCTCACTCCGCTCCATACTTGGAGAAGGAGGTCAGAAAGATCTAGGTGCTGGGTCATTGATAACCTTAGAAGTCATTACAAGGACTTTGGCTTTTCTGTATCACTTGGGAAATTATTAGGGGGTTTTGAACAAAGTGCTTTCGCCTGATTTTTTTTTCTTTTAAGATTTATTTATGGCTGTGCTCCGTCTTCAGTTGCTGCATACGGGCCTTTCCAGTTGGGCTGAGTGTGGGCTGCTCTTGGCTGTAGTGTGTGGCTTCTTATTGCAGTGGTTTCTCTTATTTCAGAGCATGGGCTCTAGGCATGTGGGCTTTGGTAGTTGTGGCGCATGGGTTCAGTAGTTGCAGCTCCTGGGCTCTAGAGCACTGGTTCAGTAGTTGTGGCACACAGGCTTAGTTGTTCCCTGGCATGTGGGATCGTCCCAGATCAGGGATTGAACTGGTGTCTCCTGCTTCAACCAGGCAGATTCTTTACCATTGAGCCTCCAGGGAAGCCCCTTAACTTTTGTCTTAAAAGGCACCTTCGCTGTATGTTACAGAAGGACTGTAGGGAAGCAGTATGGAAGGATCAATCCAGGTAGAAGGTTCTTAGTGGTGACTCAGACTCTGTGGTAGCAGTCGAACTGGCTGAGCCAACAGGATGGACTTGATGTGCAGTGTGAGAGACAGGGGATAAGGAAGCATGACTCCACAAGTTCTGGCCTAAACAAATGGAAGAATGACTTGCTTTTTATTGAAGCAGGGAAGACTGTGAGAACAGGATTATTTTTAATGGGGGAGATGAAAGGAGGGATTATCAGGATCTTAGTTTTAGACATGCTGAGTTTGAAATGGGCTTTGACACTAAGTGAAGATCAAACAGAGGTCCAGGAATGGAGACATAGTTTGGAATCACCAACATATAAATAATACAGAAAATAAATAATATAAATATTTATTTACATAAATAAATATGGAAAATATATATACAAGGTCCAAGACCTGTAAATAATATAAATAATATAGAAAACTTAGAGATAGTGGAGATTACTAAGAGTGAGCATAGATATTAAAGAGAATATGTCCAAGGACTAGATAAAAAGGAACCCACACAGAAAGTTTAGATGTATGCAGAATAAGGATATAGTATTCTGGATGTAAGAAAAAGGAGACTTTAGAGGATGGTCAGCTATGTAATGCTGCTAATATGTCCAATAAGTGAGCTCATAGGAAGAGTTGACTCATTGGAAAAGACTCTGATGCTGGGAGGGATTGGGGGCAGGAGGAGAAGGGGACGACAAAGGATGAGATGGCTGGATGGCATCACTGACTCCATGGACATGAGTTTGGGTGAACTCCAGGAGTTGGTGATGGACAGGGAGGCCTGGTGTGCTGCGATTCATGGGTTGGCAAAGAGTCAGACACAACTGAGCAACTGAACTGAAATGAAGAAGTAACCTCTGATTTAGTCAGGGAGGAGATCATTGATGACTTGCATAGTATAAAGTAAAAACAGTTTTCTACCAATGTAGGGAAAACCCAGTTCTTTCCTACTATGTGTTTCTTCCCTGAGTCTTCTCTGCTACTCACACAAGAACATTTCACTTCTGCTCACCAGTGTGGAGGTTTTCCCCCACACCACCAAGCAATTTTTAGACAGCATTCAACTCAATTCTGACCCACCTACCCAGAGACAGCATGATTCCATAGGATGAGGGCTCTATCCCACAAGCCTGCCCTCCCTTCCCATACACACTTCTGACACCGGTCACAAGCCCTGACCAACCAGCTGTTGATTATAGGTTCCAGTGACCCTCTTCTTGAACTTCACATACCATTCCCAAGTCCAACTTGTTACTTATACTTCTGACTGACTAGCTATAAACCAGAGGTTCCTTCGACCCCTTCTCAGGTTTAATTAATTTGCTAGAACAGCTCACAGAATTCAGGGAAACACTTGCCTATATTTACCTGTTTTTTTAAGGGATATGGTAGAGGATATAGGTGAACGTGTAGATGGAAGAGACATATAGGACAAGGTATGTGGGAAGAGGCACGACCTGTCCAGGTATTGCACCCTCCCAGCAGCTCCACATGTGCATCAACCCGGAAGCCCTCTGAACTCCATACTTTTGTGATTTCATGGCAGCCTCAGCACACAGGCATGATCAGTCATTAACTCCATTTCCAGCCCTTCTCCTTTCTCAAGACAGTGAGGGCATGGCTGAAAATTTCCGGTTTCTAATTGTGACTTCCCCATGACAAGCCCTCATTCAGGAGGCCTCCAGAGTTGCCTCATTACAACAAAAGATACTCCTATCACCCAGGAAACTACAAGGTTTCAGGAGCTCTGTGTCAGGAACCAGGGTCCAAGACCAATATTAGAACAAGAGAGGATTCTAGTGTTCTTGTCACTTAGGAAAGTTCAAGGGTTTTAGGAGCTCTGTGCCAGCAACAGGGACAGAGACCTTTATGTATTTCTATTATCTCACAGACAGGAATAGTCTTAATGGATCAAAGATTGAGAGAAGTCTGATTGGAGGGGTTCAAGTGGCAGATGAGAAAAGGGAGAAAAAAATTATGAATAACTCTTTTAAGCAGGTTTGTTGTAAAGAGCAAGAGCAAGATGACATGGCAGTGGGCCAGGAGGCACTGGCCAGCCTGCTGACAGTCACATGCTGTGAGTGTGAGCGTTAGCTGTGTATAGAGTCAAGGACCTCAGATGACCTTGCTTTTGGTAAACATATAGATTTTTGAAATGTTTGTCATTGATGTACTGTGCTAAAAAGAGAAAGATCAAGCCAGTCTCAATGTACAAATATTCTTCCCTTTTTCACTTCTGACTTTACTCCAGTAGTTTCCTCTAGATTTTTCTTTGGAAGCTAGTTTTTATGAGTCATGTACATTTTAATTAGTTGTTTATATGCCTGCCTCCCATTCTAGCCTGGCTTTCTTGAGAAGGACCATGTTTTATTTTTCTTTACATATCCATTTCTGGCACATGGCAGATACTCTGTAAATGCTTTCTGACTGTTAAGCTCCATGTTGGCATGTGATGTGTTGGAATGGAAAGGTCAGTGTCTTCCTAAAGCCTGCTGTTCATTTTTGAATGGAGATTCCATTTGGTTGTTTTGTTTTCTATAGAGTTCCTATGGAGCAGGCAGGGTGAGGACGGGTTCTCTGCAGCTCAGCAGCACATCTGCTGGGAATTCATCTTTGAAAAGGACAAAGCGAAAAGCACCTTCCCCGCCCTCGAAAACAGTCCTGCTGCAAAGCGATGAGAACAGTCATGTGACTGGTAATGTTAATTTTCCCATTAACATTACATTTGTGCTGTGTTTTCTTTAGACAACAGATGATATGTTATAAATCATGTATTTTTATTCAATAATAATAGTACTTAAAAACTTTTAATTGATTTTATTAGTAATACTTAGCCCCTGATTATTCTCACCACCTTTGAAAAATCTGCAACCTAACAAAGTGTAAAATTGTACAGCTCCATGATCCTAAAATGAGCATATTATAATTTATGAGTCTATTAAGATACTGTCTTTCCAGGACTGACTACATGTAGGATTGGGACTCTAACCAGATTTAGCTGTATCAGAGCTAGACAAGTAAAGTGGTTTCTAACAAGGTTAGGGCTCTCCCTTTCTGAATCATATAAATGTCACTAAGTTAAGCTAGTAAGGAATTGTTTCATTGGTGAATGTGACCTGCCTGTTTATAAGTTTTGTCTCCTCTGTCCTCTAGCCACGCAGTCAGTACCTGCAGTTCCTACCGACAGTGGTGTGGAAGTGAGCTCCTCTGAGGGCCTGTCCAGCCCAGGTATGACACCTCTGTTCCTCATCTTGTAACGACTGAGAAAGAACTTCCAGTAGAGCTGGGAATGAAGTTAGAAGCTATTTGTAATGCTCTGCACATGAAGGAGATACAGATACTTTGACTCCATTTCCCACCAGGGAGGGGCTTCCCTGGTAGCTGTTGGTAGAGTCTGCCGGCAGTGCGCGAGATATGGGTTCAGTCTCTGGTCGGGAAGATCAGAGAAGGAAATGGCAACTCATTCCAGTATTCTTGCCTGGAAAATCCCATGGACAGAGGAGCCTGGTGGCTATAGTCCATGGGGTCACAAAGAGTCGGATATGACTGAGTGGCTAACACCCACTTTATACAGTATGAAATGAAAAATATTCCCCTCCTGAGCTCAGAGCATGAAATACAACAATCAGAATTTTAATTCTCTGATGGTACCCTGAGTACTTTTCCTATAGGTCTCCTGCTTTTCCTTATGCAATGTCAGGTTGCTATTTATTAATCTTCTCCCCCAGAGGAACAACACATCTTAGAAATGTACCTTGGTGTGTTCAGAAGAAAACTTATATGAAGGTATAAAGTATCATTCTTTATTCAGCTGTCATAGGTGTGAATTCATAGTGTCCTAATCTAATGATAAAAATTTACTGGAACTATTATTGTTATACGGTTTTATTTTGAATTTTCTCTAAATAAGTAAAATTCCAGTAAAAAAAAAAAAAATCACCGTAATACTGTTTCCTAATATTTTAAATAACAGCTATTTAGTAGCTATTATAGGTATGATACAATTTCTTCTTCTTTAGACTTAGTTAGATATAAAATGAATATGATAAAAATAGACTATTACTATGTCAGTACTTTAACATGGAGATAATTTGATAGGTATAAAAACTGCTTAATATAACTACTTAATTTTTATAATTGATGTTCATAAATACAGAAAAACTCAGGAGCACCCAAGTGTTCCTGAATCATTAATCCTTTAGGTGATCCTTAGGAATTTAATATTTTGACATAGAATTCTCCTTTCCTCTGTGATTAAAAACACAATCATTAGGTAACTAGTAATGATTTTTCTCAAGTCTTACCAGAGTAATATCAATAACACCATTCTGTTTCACATGGAAGTTTATTAAATAATATCAAACTATTTAAATGAAATGACAGGATTTCTAAAGTATTAGAGAAAAGTGGCTGCTCTTTGAACTCTGCTTCATAGCTCTTTCTCCTTCTGGTCCTTCCCCCCTCCCCCCTCATTTCTCTCTTATTTAATGCATGGCTAATTGTGAGGTGTCAAATATTATTTCTTCCGAAATGCTTCTCGGTCTTTGCTTGCTTAATTCTATTTTCTAAGTGCCATCGCCACAGATTTTACTTCTTTGGCAGAAGCTTCCCTTGGCCCTGGGAATGAACAGCGCGCTGTGTCCCAGCTGCCCGCCGAAGCCCCTGTCTCGGGGTGCCCTGGAACGCCTGAGGCTGCTGCCACATCTCTGCCCTGTAAGTTACCTGGCCTTTCCCCAGTCTCTAAAAATGAAAGCGAAAAAAACTCATGTAACAACCACAACAGTGTCTGATACAGTGAGCATTTTTCTGAATAAATGAATTTTTTTTTTTAAGTTCACAAGAATAGGTTTATTCTAATACAATTCTGTTTTAGCAAAGGGTAGTGGTTGTCAAATAATTCTGCCCTTTTGACTATTTCCGGGAAAAATATACAAGATGTCCCAAAAGGCTTAGTGAAATTTTAGGCTTTAATAACATAAGATGCTACAAACTATGTTTATTTGAATTTCTTTTACACAATTGAATTCTGTGAATTTTAAATATTTTAAATTTTATTTTTGTTTCAATTTTGTAACCTTTAGAAGGATTGAAAAAATTATGATAAATAGATTCAAATTATAGAAAGCTAAGTAAATGTAAAAGAAATTTCAATAATTATACTTTCAAATGATATTTTTGTAATTTTTTTTTTAAAACACACTTTGGGAGTTGTTGTATCTTCAAACTACACTAAAGGTTTGGATATTCTGTTCTTTGAAAGTGAATTGTCTTCCCTTTCAGTATGAAGCCGAAATATGATAGTTGTGATATAACATGTGAAAAGTATTCATTGTTCACAGTCGCCACCTCATTTTGTTATAGTCGTTGTTGTAGTTCTAAAATTT
>SJYV01025744.1:1489194-1518941 GCA_006410875.1 Neotragus pygmaeus | reverse complement strand
TTTTTATTCAATAATAATAGTACTTAAAAACTTTTAATTGATTTTATTAGTAATACTTAGCCCCTGATTATTCTCACCACCTTTGAAAAATCTGCAACCTAACAAAGTGTAAAATTGTACAGCTCCATGATCCTAAAATGAGCATATTATAATTTATGAGTCTATTAAGATACTGTCTTTCCAGGACTGACTACATGTAGGATTGGGACTCTAACCAGATTTAGCTGTATCAGAGCTAGACAAGTAAAGTGGTTTCTAACAAGGTTAGGGCTCTCCCTTTCTGAATCATATAAATGTCACTAAGTTAAGCTAGTAAGGAATTGTTTCATTGGTGAATGTGACCTGCCTGTTTATAAGTTTTGTCTCCTCTGTCCTCTAGCCACGCAGTCAGTACCTGCAGTTCCTACCGACAGTGGTGTGGAAGTGAGCTCCTCTGAGGGCCTGTCCAGCCCAGGTATGACACCTCTGTTCCTCATCTTGTAACGACTGAGAAAGAACTTCCAGTAGAGCTGGGAATGAAGTTAGAAGCTATTTGTAATGCTCTGCACATGAAGGAGATACAGATACTTTGACTCCATTTCCCACCAGGGAGGGGCTTCCCTGGTAGCTGTTGGTAGAGTCTGCCGGCAGTGCGCGAGATATGGGTTCAGTCTCTGGTCGGGAAGATCAGAGAAGGAAATGGCAACTCATTCCAGTATTCTTGCCTGGAAAATCCCATGGACAGAGGAGCCTGGTGGCTATAGTCCATGGGGTCACAAAGAGTCGGATATGACTGAGTGGCTAACACCCACTTTATACAGTATGAAATGAAAAATATTCCCCTCCTGAGCTCAGAGCATGAAATACAACAATCAGAATTTTAATTCTCTGATGGTACCCTGAGTACTTTTCCTATAGGTCTCCTGCTTTTCCTTATGCAATGTCAGGTTGCTATTTATTAATCTTCTCCCCCAGAGGAACAACACATCTTAGAAATGTACCTTGGTGTGTTCAGAAGAAAACTTATATGAAGGTATAAAGTATCATTCTTTATTCAGCTGTCATAGGTGTGAATTCATAGTGTCCTAATCTAATGATAAAAATTTACTGGAACTATTATTGTTATACGGTTTTATTTTGAATTTTCTCTAAATAAGTAAAATTCCAGTAAAAAAAAAAAAATCACCGTAATACTGTTTCCTAATATTTTAAATAACAGCTATTTAGTAGCTATTATAGGTATGATACAATTTCTTCTTCTTTAGACTTAGTTAGATATAAAATGAATATGATAAAAATAGACTATTACTATGTCAGTACTTTAACATGGAGATAATTTGATAGGTATAAAAACTGCTTAATATAACTACTTAATTTTTATAATTGATGTTCATAAATACAGAAAAACTCAGGAGCACCCAAGTGTTCCTGAATCATTAATCCTTTAGGTAATCCTTAGGAATTTAATATTTTGACATAGAATTCTCCTTTCCTCTGTGATTAAAAACACAATCATTAGGTAACTAGTAATGATTTTTCTCAAGTCTTACCAGAGTAATATCAATAACACCATTCTGTTTCACATGGAAGTTTATTAAATAATATCAAACTATTTAAATGAAATGACAGGATTTCTAAAGTATTAGAGAAAAGTGGCTGCTCTTTGAACTCTGCTTCATAGCTCTTTCTCCTTCTGGTCCTTCCCCCCTCCCCCCTCATTTCTCTCTTATTTAATGCATGGCTAATTGTGAGGTGTCAAATATTATTTCTTCCGAAATGCTTCTCGGTCTTTGCTTGCTTAATTCTATTTTCTAAGTGCCATCGCCACAGATTTTACTTCTTTGGCAGAAGCTTCCCTTGGCCCTGGGAATGAACAGCGCGCTGTGTCCCAGCTGCCCGCCGAAGCCCCTGTCTCGGGGTGCCCTGGAACGCCTGAGGCTGCTGCCACATCTCTGCCCTGTAAGTTACCTGGCCTTTCCCCAGTCTCTAAAAATGAAAGCGAAAAAAACTCATGTAACAACCACAACAGTGTCTGATACAGTGAGCATTTTTCTGAATAAATGAATTTTTTTTTTTAAGTTCACAAGAATAGGTTTATTCTAATACAATTCTGTTTTAGCAAAGGGTAGTGGTTGTCAAATAATTCTGCCCTTTTGACTATTTCCGGGAAAAATATACAAGATGTCCCAAAAGGCTTAGTGAAATTTTAGGCTTTAATAACATAAGATGCTACAAACTATGTTTATTTGAATTTCTTTTACACAATTGAATTCTGTGAATTTTAAATATTTTAAATTTTATTTTTGTTTCAATTTTGTAACCTTTAGAAGGATTGAAAAAATTATGATAAATAGATTCAAATTATAGAAAGCTAAGTAAATGTAAAAGAAATTTCAATAATTATACTTTCAAATGATATTTTTGTAATTTTTTTTTTAAAACACACTTTGGGAGTTGTTGTATCTTCAAACTACACTAAAGGTTTGGATATTCTGTTCTTTGAAAGTGAATTGTCTTCCCTTTCAGTATGAAGCCGAAATATGATAGTTGTGATATAACATGTGAAAAGTATTCATTGTTCACAGTCGCCACCTCATTTTGTTATAGTCGTTGTTGTAGTTCTAAAATTTGGTCATTTGACCATAGTATCAGTAAACAAACTTGATTTAATATTTTTTAAACCTTTGGAAAATCTGTACTAATCAATTAACAAAGTTTGAAAGTGCTCTTGATTAGAATTTTTTTGGTAAAAGAATCACAGCCTTTTCTAAGACTTTTAATGACAGGAATGCATTTATTTAAGCCTACATAATGCTTGGGCTTCCCAGTAGCACAGTGGTGAATCTGCCCACCAATGTAGGAGACGCAGGGTTCAAATCCTGGGTTGGGAAGATCCCCTGGAGTAGCAAATGGCAACTCACTCCAGTATTCTTGCCTGGTGAATTCTATAGACAGAGGAGCCTGGTGGGCTACAGTTCATGGGCTCACAAAAAGTCAGACACAAATGAGCATGCACACATATAGTGCTTATAACTACTAAGTATAAGTAGCTCAGATGGTAAAGCATCTGCCTACAATGCGGGAGACCTGGGTTCGATCCCTGGGTCGGGAAGATCCCCTGGAGAAGGAAATGGCAACCCACTCCAGTACTCTTGCCTGGAAAATCCCATGGACTGAGGAGCCTGGTAGGCTACAGTCCATGGGGTAGCAAAGAGTTAGACACGACTGAGCGACTTCACTTCATAAAACCCCAGAAAAATAATTTGAAAAGACTTTTGAAACATGTGACTCATTCTTCATACACTAGGACCAGTTTCTCAGTCAGGACCTCATGCTTAAAATTGTGTATCTGTATAAAATACTTGTGATTGTGAAAAGAGAAATAGGGAGAAAGATCAATAATTTGCTAAATGTTACCTCAGTTAATTTCAAAAGAGTTTAACGTATATCAAGGAGCCATCTATAAAACACACTTGCATCTAAACTATAAGGCCATTATGTTTTCCTGGATACATTTTTTAAATTATGTAAATACACTCTTACTATATAGATGTCATATCTATATAGTTACTTTAAAGGCATAATATTGTACATTGGCATCAAAATAACTATTTCATGTCACGATAAAGACTTGTATGTATAAGTATATGCACATATTTATAAGTTTACTTAAAGTCAAATTATTTTTTCTTAGTAATCTACTTTTCAATTTATAACAAAAATGTTAAAATTCCCCATGTTTATTGAAAATCACAAACCGCATACTACTCTGTCTATATGCTTAAAGATAAATACATTTTTTCAAATATTCTTCAAATATATTAAACTTTTTGTTAAATTTTGTAGATGTGCAGATCACTACAATTCAATGCTATACTACTTTTTTCCACTCCCTCAATTGGGGCAAAATTAAACTTTGTTCAGCTGCTATTGTGTAGGTGGAGGTACTGAATTATATTCAAATAAGCAGAGATCCCAAACCTCATTTGTTAGTTTAAAAATACTTTCAGAAGTAGTGTGGACACTAACCACTTAGGATGGCTCCTTGTCTTTTACCCTGTTGGTCATTTGTCGTTAGAACTAAGAAATAATAATAAAACCATTTCTATTCAACAAAATATTAACCACAGCTATTGAAAAGAATCACACACACACACACACACACACACACACACACACACACACATGTATTGATATGGGACAACCTTTAAGATACAGTTAAGTGGAGAAAGAAAAGTTGAAAACATCAGATACAGGATGCTTCCATTTATATTAAATAAACCAACAAGAAAAAGAGAAGGAAATGTATGTGTATCTGCTTAAAAGGTCTATGCTCATTACACTTTGATAATATAGAGAAAAGAAGACTTAATGGAAGTTGCCTCTGAGAATCAAACTCAATAGGAATTAAAATCAATTTTCATAGCATAATGCTTATTCTATTATTATCTTAAAAATTATACTAAGCATCTAAATAAGTGGCTTTTAACCTTGGTTACACACTAGAATCACCCAAAGAATCTTAAAAATTCTTGGTCCTGTCCTTCAGAGATTCCAGTTTAACAGATGTACAGTAGAGGTGAGCATCAGTATTTTTCAAGGATGCTCAGACAGTTCTCAACCATAGTACTGATAACTACTGAGTCAAACTTTGTAATTACACTTGTGAATTGAAGTGAAGTCACTGAGTCGTGTCCGACTCTTAGCGACCCCATGGACTGTAGCCTACTGGGCTCCTCCATCCGTGGGATTTTCCAGGCAAGAAGACTGGAGTGGGTTGCCATTTCCTTCTCCAGGGGAACTTCCCAACCCAGGGATCAAACCGGGGTCTCCCTCATTGTAGGCAGATGCTTTACCATCTGAGCCACAATTACACTTGTAGACTATCTAAAAATTTGTGTTCTTTTTGTTTACATTTAATGCTATTGGTCTAGGTAAAAGTCATTTAAATTGAAAGACACATTCTTAAATGAAATATATAACTTGAAGTTTATAAGCTTAACCATTTTTTCTACCACAAAGAAAACCTAGAGCGATAGCATATTATTTTTAGAAATGCATGTCTAAGATAATCTGATTATACATTAACATAATTATTCACCATTAGACAAGTATTTTACTATTAGCTTTGAATCAGAATTTAAAAGAGTCCAACTAATTATTATTTTAAAAATTCCTTCTTTGCCAGAGTTGCATTGGATAAATGAGACAAATTAATATTTAGGATTATATCTTCATTTCTTTGTAGCTGGAATAAGCTCTGATTATAGCCTTGAAGAGATAGATGAAAAGGAAGAACTGAGTGAAATGCCTAAAGATGAGACTGAAAATACTTCTCTGAAGTCACAAGACATTCCTACTGTATCTACTGATAAAATAAATACACTGAAAAATGATCCTGACTCAGCCCCTGGCAGTGCTACTGGAGAGTCCTCACAAAACTCCAAAGAAGAAAAACAAGGAACTAGCAACACAGATGAACAGTAAGTAGTCTGTACACCAGAAGTGGTGGCGATGCTTGGTTTAACTGATAGTAGTCTTCTGAAATACAGAAATGATATTTTAAACACAAGTGAAGACATGTCTTTAGTTTATACTTTATCCCTTTTACCATCATTAAAAAAAATTTATTCATAGAGTATCTATTTACATGTGGTTGGTTTTAAATAAAATCAAATCCAATGGTTTTGGTGTCTGTGGCAGATAAATCACAACATGAAGTTGTTTTCTATGAATATTAGCATTTTTGTTTGTGTTGTGTTTGTTTTGCCCGTTACCTATTTGACCTAAATAAAATATTTAATCTCAATTTGCACCAAATACTCCTAAAGAACTTTTACTGACTGGTTTATAAAACAATTCTGCATATTAGAATACAATGTTAAGCCACTAATCATTTTTACAGTCAATTTTGTGAAGCAGAGAATGCACTTTCCCCTTGGTCCTAGAAATAGAAAGTCATAATAAAGTACACTTACATTCTGTTAGAAATGCCACACTACGAATAAAGATGAAATCAAGAACATAAAATAAACCATTTTATCAAAGTTTTACTATAATTTGCATGAGATTGTTTCCAAATTAAACTTCTCTATCATTAAAAAAAAAAAACCAGTGAAGTTAATTCCTTTCTAACTTGCCACAAGGTGACCTTGCCAGATGTAAGGGAAATGTCTATGAAAGTAAATTTCATTAGCTCCTTTTTCTTTCAAAGATAATAATTGATAATAAGAAAAAGATACTCTCTTGGGGAAACTGTCCATCTTACCAAGCTTCTAATATCTTGTTTTGTTACAGGGCCACATATAAAAGCTAATGTTTCATAGCACCATTTCCTCTTAGCTTTATTTTTTCTTTGCTATTAAATTTCCAGTATTTGGCAGAAAAAGATGATTGTTCCAATCTATCTGTCTTTGGAAACTATTGCCTGTTTTATTGTTGTGTGAGTGTGTGTTTAAATGGTATCATATATAATATACAATATCATTTTTACAGAAGGTCACACATTGTGGTACATAATTTAAGCAACAAAGAGACGGTAGTTGACAGTGTAAGAAACTTGAAGTCACTGGACCCAAACCAAGAGAAAGGTGAGTTCCGTAAGCACTAATAACTAACACTTTCATAGCACATACTATATGCCAACGACCTTTCTTAAACATTTTATATTAGCTCATTTAATCTTGTATATTAACTCATTAATGGGTATTGTTACTTTAGTTCCATTTTACAGATGATTGATCCACAAAGATATTACATAACTCACCTGAGGTCCCACAGTAAATGGTAGACCTCAGATTTGAACTCAGGCAGTATAAGTTCAATATGTGTTGATTCCAAAATTTGCTTCTCACTACCATGTCTTATGATGATGATGTTGTTAAATCTTAGAGGGTATCTAACAGCTCTGAATCTTTGTATACTCTGTGCATACTTATGATATACTTCTCCTTTTTCCTTCTACTGACTTCCTAGCTCAAGCCTGTTTTATTTCATAGTCAAGTTGATATACCTTGGGTAAAACTTGTCTGCTTGATATTGCAGGCTCAAGCCATCTAATCATGTAATAAAGTTTACCAGGATTTCCCACTCCTCCTCCCATACCTTCAAATCAAGATAGTTTATTCTTTCTCATGGCATATATATTTCACTCAGTTCTATCATTAGGCCTATGGTTATTTTATTATTATCTTTGTCTGGAAAATAATCTTCACCCATTCAACTACTATCCAAATCCTGCCACTTCACTTACTCTGTTGCTTGACTGCTGGAAGCCATGTAGTTCTGTGTCTCGACTACTTGACTAGATTGGACAGTCTTCAATCAGAGAAATTACATCTGATACTTTGTGTCAATTCCTTATGTAACCTAGCAGAATACTGAGATAACAGTTAAAATATATAGTTAGGATTGAATTTCAGAAAAAAGATACTATACAAATCAGAACTGCAGTGAATATACAATGGTATTTTAAGGGGATGTGAAGGAAATGGCTTATTCTCAAGTCCAATCTATTATGTTAGTACATAAAACTAGGTTAAGATCCATAGAAAATGTAGATATATAGGCTGCTACTGCTAAGTCGCTTCAGTCGTGTCTGACTCTGTGCAACCCCACAGACAGCAGCCCATGAGGCTCCCGTCCCAGGGATTCTCCAGGCAAGAACACTGGAGTGGGTTGCCATTTCCTTCTCCAATGCATGAAAGTGAAAAGTGAAAGTGAAGTCGCTCAGTTGTGTCCAACTCTTCATGACCCCATGGGCTGTAGCCTACCAAGCTCCTCTGTCCATGGGATTTCCTAGGCAAGAGTACTGGAGTGGGTTGCCATTGCCTTCTCCGGAGATATATAGATACGTATATAAATTCAATAGGTATTGGATTATCCCAATGTCACAAACAAGATAGACAGATGTATATAGATATGACACTTTATATATGTGGTATGTGTTAATTTGAATATGAATGTCTTTGATTCATTTTCCTTATGGTCAATAACCTCCTGAGATACAAGTGTACAACTTATCTACTTGTATATAATTTCCCCATTTTTTCTTCTTGACGCAGCTTTTTAACAACATATATTATGATGGCAATAGCATTTCTGTTGAGAAGATGTGATTTAAAAGCTGCTTACTGTTTAAAATCATTGTAAAATTAAATCATTTTTGCAAAGATCTGGGTATCATATTAGTATTAGGGTCCCAAGCACATTTCTGTAATACACTTATTTTGATTTGTACTTGATTTACAATGACCACTGTCAACTCTGGGTGGTTTTTAAAATAATTTGTTATCCTTAGAACTAATTTTATTCTGCTTTTCTCCTTTTTTCTTTAAACCCAAACTGTGCACTTATCTAAATGATCCTTTCATCAGGTGGTTGATGTTCGTGTCAGTTTTGAGTAGGGAAAGTATAGTATAGTACAAAATATACCTTCTCCCTCTACTGGCCATTTCTGAAAGATAGCCTGTCTATTCATTGATGTTTTGTTTGCATCATCAGCAGATATGTAGCAGGATAGACAACCTAATAAATTCAGTATATTCTAGGCCTGACAATCACTGAAATTTTTGAAATTTTGGTGAGAAATTCAGTAGATAATGGTAAAGTAATTATAACCCACAGAAAATGTAAAGAAGTTCTAAAACCAATAAATTAGGATTATAGGGAATTTCATTTTAAAAATATATTTTTATAATGATTTACCTTCTTTTAGAAAGTGTTTCTTTTAGAAAGTGAACTTAGGTTGTTTTTATTTCAGCTCTTAAAGGTAAGGTTTTGTGGTCTGTCGTAAGTAAAACTGCTATAATTGGGATATATCTATATTCAGTGGAAAATGAGAAATAAGCAAGAGAAAAGGAAATACATTTAGGCTCCTTTTTTTCATTTCATTTTCCACAGAAGATCCATTTTATAGTTTAGACAGTGAACTTTATCTTATAGGTGAAAGTGAGTGATTATAAAACTATAGAGAAATACTTGACATTCTTTCACAATTTGATTTCCAAGGCCCACATTTCACTTGTGCTGTGCAAACTGTCATATCTGTAAGGAGAGGCCACCAAGGATTTTGAAGAAGAGGGCTAGCTGGTTATTCGNAAATACTGGAGTTCCAGCTTTAGCATCAGTCCTTCCAAAGAACACCCAGGACTGATCTCCTCTAGAATGGACTGGTTGGATCTCCTTGCAGTCCATGAGACTCTCAAGAGTCTTCTCCAACACCACAGTTCAAAAGCATCAGTTCTTTGGTGCTCAGCTTTCTTTACAGTCCAACTCTCACATCCATACATGACCACAGGAAAAACCATAGCCTTGACTAGATGGACCTTTGTTGGCAAAATATGTCTCTGCTTTTCAATATGCTATCTAGGTTGGTCATACCTTTCCTTCCAAGGAGTAAGCGTCTTTTAATTTCTGGGCTGCACTCACCATCTGCAATGATTTTGGAGCACAAAAAAATAAAGTCTGACACTGTTTCCCCTTCTATTTCCCATGAAGTGATGAGACCAGATGCCATGATCCTTGTTTTCTGAATGTTGAGCTTTAAGCCAACTTTTTCACTCTCCTCTTTCACTTTCATCAAGAGGCTTTTTAGTTCCTTTTCAATTTCTGCCATAAGGGTGGTGTCATCTGCATATCTGACCTTAGTGATGTATAAAAGGAGAATTTGTTGACTTCATGTTGGATCATCTAAATGATATAATTTGCTAGATTCAAGTAGTATAGTTAGAGGATGCAATTCACAGTATGAATTATGATAATCCCCATGCAATTAAAAAAAAATACATTGTGTACTTTTTCTGATAGTGTTTAAATAATACTTTCATATTTGTATGACAGTTCCAGAAGTATTTTATGCTACTTTTTACGCCCAGAGTAACAGAACATTAACTATGTTGCCAAGTAAAGATTTTTCCATAATTTAAAGCAATATTTACCTTGAAAAATATTTCTTTATAGTTTGCATTTTTGTTTATTACTTTGATATCATATCAGGAAGAGATATATGATCTAGAGATGAATTCTTTACTTGGGAGCAAAGCCTGTGTTTTTTTTCTTAGAATGGAATACCATTTCTAAACAACAGAAGCTTGATTTAGATAATAGTTTTTGAGCCATTGCCTGAGTTCTGTTTAACTCATCTTTTATAAAGATATTTATTTGGCAGTTTGAAAAACACATTTTTAAGATTGCTTGAATACAGTTGCCAGTGAAATCAGTTACTAAATATTCCTTTCTAAGAAGTTTAATTGAAATTTTGATTCTTAAATTTCTAATATTTATTTTCAGTCTCATGGGAAAAATAAAACATGGGCATCACTGCGTCCCAGTGCCTTCCAGAAAGACAAAAGAAGCTGTTACATAGTCATTAACACTCCTTTATTAGATGATGTGTTAGGTTCAACCAGTATGAAATTGCCAATATTTGTCCATTTGTACCATCAAAAATAACTTCATAATAGATTGGAACTAAGAAAATGGGTTTGTTTTAAGTCTGTGGGTTTTTATTATTACTTTATCTCTTCTAACTGACTCTATTGGAGAAACCAGCATTATTTCCTTTACGCAGGGACAGTAAAATTACCACGGCACTATGAAGCAAAGAGACATGTCACTTTTCTTCCTTGGCCTCCTGAGTTCAAAATGAGGGAAAGTCAGGCCCTTATCTTCCAGCTGAGCCTGACATCAGCTATAACTCAGTGGATGAGGAAATAGTTTAAAGCACCAGTGTAGCAAATGGGGGTTCTTAAAGAGCTATTGGTGATGAAAGTGTTTTGAAGACTGGCCCATTCTTCACCTGGTATTCATATAACTTTCACATTTATTTTTACAGGAAAATAACTCTGCGCATAATGAAGAGAATCCTCAAATACCATCTCCAATTGACTGCCCGTCGTTCACCCTTAAGAGACAAAGTTCTTCGACATTCCAAAGCTCTGACCCAGAACAGATCCGACAGAGTTTGCTGACTGCAATTCGTTCTGGGGAGGCTGCTGCCAAATTGAAAAGGGTAAGTTTTCTTTATCAGATGGGTGACATTGGGTTTATTTTCAACACTGTCAAACTAATACTTAGGGGAAATTGTTTTCTGGCTTTTAAATCTGAATAGGGAAGATGCCAGAAGTTCTTCTTTTATAAGTCAAGGGTCACTTTTGAAGTATAAGCTGAGAGAGTCCAGAGTGTTACACATCCTTAAATCTATGTCAGGTCTATTTTCCAAACATGGGCCAGGTGCAGAAAGCAAGTTTTGTTCATTATTATATAAATATATATAGAAAGTGCCCCGGACTCTTATTTTAAGAAACTGTGTTAGCACAGCAAGAGTCTTTTGGAAAGAAAGTCCCTCCTTTACTCCAGAAAAGCTGCGCTATTGTAAGAGCCTGCGAGTTTTCAGTCCCGGCTCCTATAGTAATCAGCTACTACCGTACTGATTGGCTGGTTAAGGGGGGAGGAGTTTTATAGGCTAAACTAAAAAAAATGTAGGGAAAATCTAGGGAATTTAGAGGATACCTAATGCAGAAATTCAAGTTTTAATAATGCACTGCCAGAGTCTAGCTTCAACTGACATGTGAGAGAGCAAGGTAACACACTCTGTTCTCGGGAAAACACCAGAAAGCATCACAGGGAGTTATTACAGATGAGTTTCCTCTCCGTCGCCCTCATCCTCTGAAACGGGATGTAGTGAAGCCTTAAGTCTGGCATCAGGACTTGGACTTCCCAGAGGCTGCAGTCTCCCCTAAATGTCTTTCTTGTTCTCCTTAGTCATCTTGGTTGCAAGTTCCTCAACACCAAGACAAGAAAAGTACTCATTATTTCACTGACTCCCTAGGCATTTCATTTTGTGAATTGCTTTTCTAATCATTTTAGAAGCTATTTAGAGAAAAGTAAGAGACTTGTTGAGCAAATCACTGAACTCAACAAAAATGAAATTTGCGAAGGAACAGGAATGCTGCAAAGATAGAAAAAGGGGAAGGCGTTCGTGAGTGTCAGTCAGCTTCCTAGTGGGTTTCAGTGGAGCCCTGAGCGACGGCCGTTTGCCCAGAGGACTTAGCATTGCGATCTGGGCACACGTGGTGGGTGACAAGGCAAAATATTGTGTGCTGTCAGGAGTGGAGGAAACAAAGGAATAATTCAGGGGGGTAGGTCCGAATTTCATAGATTATTTGTAGAATTTGAGTTTAGTCCCAGGCAGCAAACAACAGCAGCAAAAAAGGAATATTGAAATTGGTATTTCACAGGTCATGACATTTACACTTTTGGGGGGAAATATGTTCCTGTAAATAAATTGTACATTCTCATTCATGAAAATAATTCTATTTCTAATTCTGTTTCTGATCTTATAAATTAAGGATAGAGTTTCAAAGTTCTCAATTCAGTAAATTTGATAAGCATTTTTTAAAAGCAGAAAAATACCAAACTGTACAGATATTGAGGATACAAAATTGAGTCAAATGAAGCCTCTGCCTTCTGGGTCTTCAGAGCCAGGGATTGAGAACAGTGGTTCCTCATCTCACGGCAGAAGAGAAAATAACTGCAGTATCTTTGTATTAAACCAGTGGATGTATTATTAATCATCAGTTTCAGTGAACTAATTGCAGAAAATAATGCATTAAGTTGGAAAGGCCTTTTAGGCTAACAGAATCATACAGGCAGGCAGCTGTATACTTGGTGTGTTATGGGCCCTGATTTGGCAGTCTCTTCACAGATAAAGCTCTCATTGCTTCCAGAACAAGCTGGATGTGAATCAACAGAAAGCAGGCCCTAAATGATGATCCTATAATTGTATCCTATTTATTACTCATTACTTTAGGTTCTATTGAATCTAAATTTTATCTCTTTCAGTAGGAGGTTATTGATAGCTCTGACTCTCTATAATGCCAGCTCCTAATTCTGTTTAATGAAAATCCCTTACAAAATCCTTTTTCTTCCTCTAAAGAAAGACACGGGGTCTAGTGGAGTTTATCATGTCTATATGCCATGATTAACATCTTCACTTCTAGTTATATATGCTAAAAATGTGTCTCAATGTGCCAAGACTCAAAAATATTGTTTGTAATAGCTCCAAATACATATAACCTTAATATCCAAAAATGGTAGAATAAATAGTGGTATATTTAAAGCATGGACTATCAAAACGGCAATAAAGTAGATAAGATATACTAAAGATAACAATGTAGATAGAGACATAAATATAAGATATGTATAAAGTTGACAGCATGCAAAACTAAATTATATAGTGATACCTGCATAGGTGGCAATTATTCCTGAGTGTTGGGAAGTAATCACAAAAGTCACAATAGGGTTACTTCCAGAGCGGAAGGAAAAGGGTTGTTAGAGGTTTATTGGAGCAAGACTGGAACACAATTTAAGAGGGAACCAAAAAAATTAGTAATCAGGATAAATATTGTTTCCTTTATTTCAAGATAAATATATCTTAATGCAATATTTTTAAATATAAAAATTAATGCAAAAATCCATGATAAAGTCAAAATTTTAAATAAAGACAAGATCAGGAGGGAGCTGGAGTTATTCTTTCTCTTGACCTGGGTGGTGGGCTACATATATGTCTGTTTTCATTGCGCTGTTCAGTGCACGTCTCTGTACAAGTATTATATTTCAAAAACTTGCAGAAGGTGGTAGAAACAGACACAAGGCTCTAATTTCTTACGCTTTTTTCCTTTCTTACGCTAATTTCTTTCTTGTGCTTAAGTCCCATATTTCTGTGCTGTTCTGAACATGTCTCTTGGTTTGTTTTGAATTCTAACATTTCTTTTATAGAACAACAGTTATAGTGCCAAACAAAATCTCCAGTGATTTTGACAGTAGGTTTAGACTGTTCATCAGAAAGCTGGCTCTGTGTTTGCCTGTATCTTGGCACCCAAATGTTCACTTTAAGTCCAGGTACCAACCTGCCTTATGGCTCTTGTTCATACTTGAGCAATTAACCTTCATTATATAGTTGGTTCACATTAGAACAGTTATCTAGTTGATAGCTCTAGTGTAAATGTAGTCATGAATTTTCATGTTTCTGAAGGCTTTTTTTTTCTTGTACCTTACCCCCATCTCAACCTGCATATAATCATGGTGATTTGTCTTGTCTTCAAATAAAGCATTACTACATCCAGCACAGTATTTTATAAAATGTGTTTGATATTAAGACATACATGTGTGTTTTTGTGCTGAGTTGCTCAGTTGTGTTGGATTCTTTGCGACCCTATGAACTGTAGCCTGCTGGACTCCTCTGTCCATGGGATTTCCCAGGCAAGAATACAAGAATGGGTTGCCATTTCCTACTCCCAGAAGCTGTACAGTGCAGCCCCCAAAAAAAGAATTTGTGTGAAAGAAGCATAACTTATTTGCTCCTTATTGGTAGACATTTAACTGGATTCTAGTTTTTTACCCTATAAATGATGTTACAATGAGCATCTTTATTTGTAGATATTTAGAGCCATCTGTATCTTTTTTAAATGCTTAAACCAACTTTTCTTTTACTTTACCAAGAATGTGAGAACTGCAGTTTTGGCAAGAATTACAAAAATAACCACTCACACACAGACTTTTCAGACCAAGACCGCATAGCAGAAAGCCATTACCTGTCTGTTGGCTGCACTTGGAAAGTAATCCCGCATGAGTACTGAGAAGCATGCAGACAAGTGTTCTTCCTCTGGTGGCAACTTTTTTTCCTTAGCTGTTTTGTTTCAGGTGGATGGTTGTCAACCATTTTACTCCATCCTGGGTTCCTAAGATAGTCAAGAAAATTGATTCGTTTGGATTACTTATCTTTGTTTAGTAAAAGGCAACAAATGAAGCACCAGGAAACCAAAGCCAACTAAATTTGCCAATTTTATTTCCCTTTCCACTAACTTACTCTGTTGCTAGGCAGAATCTGGCCTTTTGTACTTCAGTCCTCTTCTTGGGAGAAGAGGATAATGTTTGGTTAGGAGAAGCTAAGCTAGTCAAATTATAATCAAGAGATAAATCAATTCTCTTAAAATACTGTTATATTTTACATGTAATATTTTAAAATACTATACCTGCTTACTATGTAGAATCCAGATAATTTTCTTCTACATTCTTATAAATAATGTTGGAATTTCAAGCTATTTAGGAAATTTTGATTTAGTGTTTTTTATTTACTTACAGCTTGTAAACTTAGAAATGTATTTGCAGCTTTGGCAAAACAGTCACAGGTTTGACATTTTTAGCCCTTCAAATGAAGGCATTTTAAAAACCAAGGCTATTTTTTCTTATAAATAAGGGGTACCTGGAAGAGAGTAACTTCAAGTTAATATCATCAATATGAAAATTATAGAATTCATTGCTCTGTGGGATTCACTATGTTTTTCTACATTCTCCAATGTACTTTGAGGGAACCAGAATTAATCTAGCTAAAAATGCGCTTTAACAGCTTGGCCTGCAGTCTGTTTATGCTCTTGTCCTTTGAGTTGATTTGGTAATTTTGTAAAGACTAAGATGTGTTAATGGATTATTTAACTTGTTTGTTGTGGAAATAACTAATTTTTAATGTCACGGTAGAATGAACATTTATTCTTGATTATTTGAAATTTATTGAATGACATGAAATTTTAGTATTAAGCAGAAATTAAAATGTTGGTAATTGATGAAAATTCACAATTAGACAGCTGTCCAATTTTACATTGATTGCTGCAAAGTGTGTTTCTTTCTCTTAGGTTACAGTTCAATCAAATACAATATATGTGAATGGAAAGTCAAGACTCAGCCGTTCTATGTCCCTTGATTCCCCAGGTAACCATTAAATGTTGCCCTGCCATGCCGCACTTCAGCATCTCTGCTGCGCAGAACAACTTCATACTGATGGAGAATGTTAGCAAATGTATATTGAGATATACACTAATATATTATCTATTAAAGCATAAGAATTTGTGCTGTGACTTTTAATGCCAAAAGAAGAATTACCAGAATTTATAATTTATAATAATAAGTTTGGCCTTTTTTGCCTTAAGAACTGAATATGCTGCTTCAGAACTTTAAGACAAAGTGTTGATAACTCATTTTTTTCAAATGAGAAATAGTCACTTTTTGTTGATTTCACTTATTTTCCACTTATTAACACATTATCTACAATGGTGACTTAGACAAAAGGATAAATTAGGATTCATAGACTTATTTATGTGACACCTAAATAGCTAGGCAAACATAGATCTGACATTTGTTGCCTCAACGCTACAGTTTAATTGGAAATGTTTTTAAGTTATATTAAAGCCTGTTTGTGCTGAAAGTTTGATCTACAAAACTAATGATATCAATAAGTATATTCAGTTTAACAGTTAATTTCAATGATGAATCACTTAGTGTGGAGGTCTTATCTTGTATATTCTTTATGTAATTACAAAATCAGTGTCACGTTTATCAAAAAGCTCATAGTATTTTAATATTTTATTAACATGGACACTTAAGTTTTTTAATCTTTAGAACTTAAGTTGCACAAGGATAATTTTAAATATTTTCTGTATATAATTATAACATTATTGTCACACAGATTTTGCACATTTTATGTGCCAGAAGCCTTAAAATTCTTCCTGTGAAAATGTTGATATATTGTGACAGTTATTTCAAATTCGATATGTAGAGAAGAATAGGGGTTAGTTTATGTCCATATTGGAAAACTTTACTTGGAGGTTTCAGAAATCCTGGTTTTAATTATAGTTGATAAAGTCATTATGTAGTTCAGAAGCTAATATTCTAAATAATATATATTTACATTAAAGTTAAAATTGTTAAGCAAAACAATGCCTAATTTGTTGGCTTGTAACGATTCTGGGATCTGAAGCTTGTTGTTCTGTTCCTACCTGAAGAATTTAATTGCTTGCTTATTCTAAATGCCTTGTCAAACAAACTGATGTTACATTAGTTACTGGGATATCTGCCTCTTTGGAAAATATGTTGATTTTTCCCCTGTTTAATAAAAGCAAGTTATATATTTGGGATGCTTTTTTAAAATGCAGTGTGTGTCAATCAGGTATTTCTACATTTCACCTGATTTCATCTCCATCAGCCATTAAACATTATACTGAGACCATGCATTCATCAGCCCACATGTTCAAACTCTAGAAACCACTCCCATCACCACAACTAGTATATATAAGCCCACACATTCTAACTTCAAAATACATAACATGCTTGGCAGAGTTTCTGACACAGGGAAAGTACACATTAGGTTAAATACTGCTGCTATTACCTTGAATCAGACTTGAAGAGACCTACATATATGGAAACCTGTTACATCATTATAAACCAATAGGGAAAGGAGTGACTTTTTGAAAAATTGTGTTTGATTATCCTCTTGGAAAACAATAAATTTGGATTCATACCTCAAACTATGACAAATATATTTGAGTTAAAGTTTTGAGATTAATATTTTAAAACGTAAATGAATATATTCAACATTTTTCAGACCTCAGAATAGGGGAATTATTTAAGACAAAGGCACAGTCATAAAAGATATACATTTACAAATATTAAAATGAATATGTACATTAAATACTATAAGTGAAAAAGTAACCCACAAAGTGTTTATTGTATATAAGGATTAATTTATAAAAATGTAAAAATCCCTAAGATTCATGAAACTACTACCCAATAGAAATATGCACACACTGAAAACAAAGGTATTTCTTACAAGAGTAAATCTGAAAGGCTAATAAACATATGGAAAAAATATATGCACTAATAATCAAGGAAACACAAGTTACAAACCCAAGGAAATGTACCACCCAAAATGTAAGTTTCAAAATAGCTAATGTTGTCAAGGACAATGAAATAATGAAGACTTTTTTTTTTTTTTTNATTTAAGAGGGAGCATGATGAAAACGGCAGAGGGGTAGGACATGGAGCTCATCTCCTCCCACAAGTACATCAAAAATATAGCTACCTGTGGCACCTGATCTACGAGCACCCAAATACATAAAAACTAACAGACCTAAAGGGAGAAGTTGACAGAAATACAATAGTAGCAGGAGATTTTTACACTTCACTCACATCAATGGACAGATTTTCTAGACAGAAAATCCATAAAGCAACAGAGACCCAGATGATACAACAGGTCAGTTTGACTTACCTGATACTTTCAAAATAAATAGAGAATTACCATAGGATCCAGTAATCCCACTCCCGGGTGTATACCCAGACAAAAATATAATTGAAAAAGATATATGTACCCCTATGTTCATAACCATACTATTCACAATAGCCCCAAACATGAAAATAACCTGAGTGTCTACTGGCAGAGGAACGCATAAAGAAGATGTGGTACATACATATAATGGAATATTACTCAGCCATAAAATGAATGACATCATTTGCAGCAATACGGTATAACTAGAGATTATCATACTAAGTGAAGCCAGAAAGAGAAAGACAAATAACATATGATATCACTTAATGTGGAATCAAAAATATGACACGAATCTATCTACAAAATAGAAACAGACTCAACTAACAGACTCCAAGGACAAAGGAGAAGCTGCAACAAATGATAGAGGTGCAATCACATTAAAATCCAATCCCATATGCACTGTGAGGGGGACCCACAAACTGAAGAACAATAATAGCAAAGAAGTTTCTTGCACTGTTGCAAAGGCTCTAGGCCCCCCACATAAGATTTCTTGACCTGAGGATCCAGCAAAGCAACTGGGAATAGCCAGAGAATCCAACTTTGAAGGTCAGTGGATTTGATTACAGAACATCCACAGGAACTAGGGTAAACAGTTACTCTTGGGATGTACAAACAAAACCTTGTGTGCACCAGGAGTCATGGGAAAGGAGCAGTGACCCCACATGAGACTGAAACAGACCTGCCTGCAAGTGTTTGAGGGTCTCCTGCAGAGATGTGGGTTGGCAGTGGCCTCCTGAAGGGGAACGGGCACTGGCAGCAGCAGTACTAGCAGGCCCATGTTGGCATAAGTCCTTTGGGGGTCGCTTTTAGCCCTACCACAGAGCCTGTAGACTCTAGGACTGGGCCACCTCAGGCCAAACAACAAACAGGAAGGGAGCACAGCCCCACCCATCAGCAGAAAACTGGATTAAAGATTTACTGAGCATGGTCCTGCCCACCAGAGCAAGAGTTTTTCCCCACAGCTTGTCCCTCCCATCAGGAAACACTCACAGCCCTCTTAGCCTCATCCATCAGAGGGCAAAGAGAAGAAGTATGAACTATAATTGCACAGCCTCTAAAATGAAAACTACAACCAGAGAAAGCAAACCAAAATGATCGCATGGATCACATTGAAGCTATACGCCATGCAGGGCCATCCAAGACAGACAACCATGGTGTAGAGTTCTGACAAACATGGTCTGCTGGAGAAGGGAATGGTAAACCACTTCAGAATTCTTGCCTCGAGAACCCTGTGAATATGAAAAGGCAAAACCTTGCTGTTTTTGCAAGCTGACCTTTAGAGACTTTAGTCGATGGGCTCCCTGGCATTCTGGTTGAGTTGGGTTGAGCTAATGAGAGACTCTGCCAAACACTGAAGGGATGGGTTGAGAGTGAGGTCAGGGTTTTTAGTGAGATCAGCTCCCTCTCTGCCAGGCTGTTGATTGGTGGAGTTGTACGAAAAGCTAGAGCTCTGTTGGGTAATCCCCTCCTACAGCTGCAGCTGCCCTCTTCAGGTTCCAGTAATTCCTCCCTCTCCCTTCCTCTTCAGGGATGGGATGGCCATGGCTCCCTGCCCTTGCTAGAGCTAGCATGCTTCATCATCNAAGCTAGAGCTCTGTTGGGTAATCCCCTCCTACAGCTGCAGCTGCCCTCTTCAGGTTCCAGTAATTCCTCCCTCTCCCTTCCTCTTCAGGGATGGGATGGCCATGGCTCCCTGCCCTTGCTAGAGCTAGCATGCTTCATCATCCCATAATAGTTCCTTTATTTAACTTTCCTCAATTACACAATTTGATCTTGTTCCTGCCAGGACCCTTATCGGTACAACCTAAAACAACAATTTCACTCTTAAGCACACACCCAAGAGAAACAAAAGCAGGAATGCTTTCCAGGAGACATGTTCAAGAATGTCCGCAATACACTTGGCACACATTGGTAATAGCAAAACAGAAAACAAGGAGGGGTGGGATCAAAGCTAACTGATACATTTGCAACCTAATATTATACAAAAGTGAAAACTAACCAACCGTAAGACATGCAGCAACACAGACGAGTCTTAGTAACCAAATGTTGAGGAAAACAGTTTGAAGCAAGCCACAGAAGGCAAACTAGAGCATGATAACCTTTTATAAAACTGAAGATTATTTATATATGCTAAAACATTTTAAGAATGAGGCATGACAAACACCAAATTTAGGACTGTGGTTAGCTCTGAGAGGAAAACGGTAAGATTAGGGTAGACAAGGAGGACACAGGTAGGTTATTACGATTACTATCTTGTTATGAATTAGATGGCAGGTTCAGGGGTGAAAATAAATTGGTTTAATAAAAACAAACCTACAATTTACTAATGTTGAAACATGATAGCAGGTTTAGTAAGTCTAGATCCAGCTGAAGAGTTTCAAATTTATCCTCTAATCTTCTGAAGTCTTTGAGCAGAAAAGTGACATCCCTACACATTTATGTTAATCTGCTGGACGCAGACAACGGTAGAAATTCAGAAGTTAGCGATAGCATTCTGGTCCTGGAATCACAGCAGGAGCATCACAAGGAACAAGAAACAGGGCTAAGTGTTGCTAGTATTCTTGGTGGAAACACAGAAGGCCAAAACAAAGGAAGACTGAAGTAGGAGGCCAAGAGTTAATTTCCCAGGATAGGTTTTCGTCACAGAATTTTGAAGCTAGAATTTTCAATATCATCTTTTAAGGAGATGTGAAGAATTTTAAATTTCTGATGCTGTCTTTATAAGTGGCTAAATTTATGCTAAATAAACTGAATGGCTTTATTTCTTGGGCTCTTCCCAGTCCTACTGAATGGGAATTGAATTCAAGGGTAACGTGACACCATAAATCACCAGTGAGTTTTACCTACGTCTGCTAGATCAGTTATATCTAGCTGGCTGATGCTATTATCCAAATTTGGGTGTTTTTTTTGCATTTTTGTTTCTAAGTGAGAAGAGTGCCATTAAAAGATGTAAAGGGACTTCCCAGCTGAAAAACTGAAAGAAATCCTATTTCAAATAAGTTGTCATTGCTTGAATGTCAATTGTTCTTAAATTTTGAACATACTTTCATAACCAAGATTCCTCTTAAATCTTTAAATGGTATCCTGTTTGCTACATTCAACAAAAACTAACATATCTTATTAGCGAATTCAATCCTGTGGGTTGAGTTGTTAATCCCAGTACTCTATTTATACAACTTTTTTCAACTTTATTTCCTATTTTTATCTCGTCCTTCAACTGCAGTAATAGTTCAGGGTTGCCTATTTTTAGCACACTCAAGCACCGCAGGGCAGAAATGCTTTAACACTTCACTATATAACCACGGCAGTCCTAGGCTGCAGCCTCCCTCGTAGCAGGCGGCCTGTGCTTATGTCATCTGGGTCTTCGAACTTAAAGGGTGAGTGTGAATTTTCCTATTTGCCCAAAGAATACCTGTGCTGTGGCAAGAAGAAAAATGAGCAATAAAGTATTTTGATGACCCTGTATTTGAGAGGAGACCTCAAAAATCTTGTCTAAAAATAAGACATTTAATATCACTGCCAAAGGTCAAGTAAATCATTTTTAGTAAACCCAAGACTTCTGATTGTGTCCAGGATTGATTTGGGGAATCCTTGTATAAGAATTGTTTTATTCTTTAAGAAAAAAAAATCAGAAAAAAAGCCTGACTTCTTGCAGAATCTGATTTTTTTTTTTTTTAACCCTTATGAGCAGTCTGTGGAACAAGCTGACCTTCATTTAAATATGAGTTTACAATCTGCCTCAAATGTCTGGGTAGGGCCAAAATGCCAAGCGTACTTAAGGGTATCTGGTTAACATTAGAGCAGATTATCCAAATCAGCTCCCTCCTAGAAGGCTGAGACTTGAATGAGAAGATGTGACTGTCGTGGTGATGTGGAGCTCTTGAGCGAGACGAGGACGGCTGGATGATGGGCTGTGTGTTTCCTCCTTGGCACTCAGGCTGTCCATGCCACCTGCTGCTGAATGGAAGAGACAACTGGCCTCCCCCTCAACAAACCTTGGCTCGCGCTCTCTTCATTTTCTCTCAGAAGAAAATGTCTTTATTAGGACAAAGGTCTCTGGAGCATCGCAGAGATTTATGCCTCAAGAAATGTATCGAACTACTGGGAACTAGGATTGCTTTCTTGAAATTGTGTGTGTGTGTGTTCATGCTAGTCTCTCAGCTGTGTCTGACTCTGTGACCCCATGGACTGTAGTTCCCCAGACCCCTCTGTCCATGGGATTCTCTAGGCAACAATACTGCTGTGGGTAGCTATTCCCTTCTCCAGGGAATCTTCCTGACTCGGGGATGGAACCCAGCTTTCTCGCATTGCAGGCAGATTCTTTACTGTCTGAGCCACCCTTTTGAAACTTTAAATGGTCATAAAGCGATGAGAAGTGGGAAAATAAATTATTCTGAGGATGCCTGCCCAACACAACGGTCCTGATGTGAAATTGCATTTGCTACTCACTTGAAAGTATGTGATTAATCCTAAAAATATCAAAGATTTTGAGACTCAGTCACCATGGAGGCTGTGGAATAGCAAAACGAACTGTGGTTCTCTTGGTTGCCAACAAGACAATGACACATGAACATCTGGAGAGATGCTCTTTCCATGTGATATTATTCATGTTGTACTTCGCTTAGCACTTAACAATTGTAGCTTAAAGTTATTTATCCAATTGTTTACTATTTTTCAATTCCTAACTTGTTCTCCATGACAGAAAACAGTCATTCCTAGTTTACCTTCCATCCATAATCCATAACACAACGGCAGCAGTTAACATTTTGCCCTGATCATATGCTCTTCTAAATGCGTTGACATTAATTCTTTAATCTAACAATAGATATTTTTACCTCCAATCTTACAAACAAGGACACTAAGGAACAAGTTACCAAAAGACCACATCTAGTAGGGAGAAAACCAGAACATAATCCAGGTACTCTGACTTCAGACTCCTCATTCTCCTATATTACCTGTCATATTATGCAAGTGATAAGTATTGGTTAAAAGCATGAATGAGCAATTCAGTAAACAGCTTTTTAAAATCTTGGCTAAGTGAGAAATGGATCATTTGAATTTTTCTTTTCTCTCACTAGAAATATTGATCTGCCTCTCTACAAATGTAAGAAAATAATGATAGCCAATTGTATTGAGAGCTTAATAATGACAATAACCTAACTAACTTCAATCTTGATACAACTATTGTAGAATTCCCTCAAATTCTAAAGAGATAGGAAATTTGAGTAATTGAGGTTAAATTTACTCAAAGCTGTCTTGATTTCCACTAAAACATATTCTGCCAAAAGTATATACAAATACATGAGGAAGCACAGAAACCTTGCATAGTATTTGTAAAAGTGGTTTACAAACAGAATTTCTATAAATGAGTTTGTTTATTTTTAAAATCCTCATCTCTACTCTTTAAAATATAGCTCTAATCAATTCATCACCTCTTCTAGGGCCTTTGATTATTCCCTCTATAGAGAAGGACTCCAAATGGTCACTTTCTCCAGACTCCAATTCACTGTGCATTTTACACTTGGCTTAATTACTACGTGTCTCCATTTTAAAAGATTTTCCATGGGAATGGATGAATTTCATTGTTTCAAAAAATTCTTCAAGTGTAAGAAATAACTCAGTCGGTAAAGAATTTGACTGCAATGTAGGAGACTCAGGTTTGACCCCTGGATCAGGAAGATTCCCCTGGAGAAGGAAATGGCAACCCACTCCAGTATTCTTGCCTGGAGAATCCCATGAAAAGAGCTTGGCAGACTACAGTCCATGGGGTCGCATACAGTTGGACACGACTGAGCGACTCAACAGCAAATAGGGCCTCAAGAAGGAAAGGAGGCTTGGATTCTGGACTGGGACACCAGAGAGCTGAATTCTAGGCCTGTAATGCTACTAAGTTACCAAGAGACCTTACCCAGGCCATTTAATTTCTCAGAACCTCAACTCCTTCACTAGTAAAACTAAGATTCTATGACACAACCCTTATCACTTCCAGAGAACATATACTTTTAAAATAAATTACAGAAGTACTATGAATTTAATAGTAACATTCTAAAGGAATCATTTTTAAGGGGAAATAAAACATCATTCTTTCTTGAAATCTAGAGTCCATCTAAGTGATACTGTTTCTCTATGAAGAAATAGAATGAGCTATGGTGAGGTGACTTTTGCAAATGATCTCATTCAGTAGGTACCGAGGGGACAGAGACTTGTCATTGCCAAGTAAGTCACATTTAAATTCCCTCAAGCCTTGAGAAATAATGTAAGGGAAAGTGCAAAAATAGCACAGTCATTCCTCTGGACCAAGTCGACTCCGAGGCCTCCTGAGAGTGCCGCAGCTGTGTATTCATCTATATGCAAAGAGAAATGATAAGAATCCTCTATATTTGGCATATGGTGCTCTTCTATACACCAGTGTGCTTGTCTATCAGTGTATTTTATGCTGAGCCTTTCGGTAAGGAAAGATCCACCATGCACACTGCTGCACACACAGCTACATATATGGAAGATGCTTTATTTTTCCCTTGTAATATGGAAAACTGCAAGAGCATACAGCCACACTGAACCCACCAGAATGAAACTAGAGGCAGCTGTATCTGATTGAAACTGTGGAGAGAATTGAGATTGACAGAGTTGCAGGGCTAGAAGGTTAATGAGTCCATAGTTCTGCCTCCAGGCAGAACTGTCCTGACCCATTCGAGGCAAATGACAGCTCAGCCTCTCAGGAAAAAAAAAAAAAAAACTTCATAAGACACTTCGGTAACATATTACATTGTCTAAAATGTCCTTATCCTCATAAAGTTCTGAAAGCAATATAAGTCCACACTCCTGTTTAAGCTCCCTGTTGACAGATATATAGAATAATAAAATTGACAGAAACATTGATGATGAGAGCCTTCGAGATGGGTCACAGAAGTGGTACTATCTTCTCGAAGACCTCAGAGAAGGGAATAATTAGCACATCTGTGGACTCTGGTTCTAGTTACAGTAACATTATGGTTCCAACTGTTTGTTTTCTATAAATCAGATCTAGGATTTATCATACATCGATAAATGAAATTTTGCTTTGCAATTCATACCAAGAATCATAAGTTTAGCAAAAACTATGTAAACTGAAACATGTAATCGAGAAATAGGCTCTTACATAAAAAAGCAAAGGAAGCACAGACTGGTAAGCAAATAGACCCATATTTATTTACTAATGTTGTTATAGTATTCCAATTTATGGATCTGCTCTTATATATATGCTCCTTATAGATTACTGCCTCTTATGTCTCTGGGCACTAGGAATGATGAAAGTGTTGGTGGCACTATATAAAGAGTGTAGGCCATTGGCAGAGCAGGGTTCACATCTCAAGTCTGCTGCCTGTCCTCTGGGTGACTCAGCAAGCTGCTGAATCTGATCCTTACTGCCCCTACCTGTAAGAGGAATTAATAATACCTATTTCACACTGGTCTTGGATGATAAAATGGGAAAATGCTGGTAAAAGCACACAGGACCTAACAGGTAGTAGAGTAAGTGTTAGTTGACACTAACCATGAGTCTGATGTGCCACATATTGCCTTTCTTGCCTCTTCTCCATTCGTTACAAGTTCTGGGAGAGAAGTGAGGGAGTGTGGGACACACCTGCCTCCTCTGAGTGTCACCAGGCTGCGTTTCTGCTGTCATCTGGCCTCTCTTCTGTTGCTGATCCCCATGCAAATTCATCAGGGGCTTTCCCTTAGAGGCATTAGGGATAACAGCAAGGAGACCTTACGATGCCAAGCTCAAGGCGATGCTGGATGTTAATTTGATTTTAATAAAATCTGTGTATGTGATGCTTGTGCTAAGAACAAGTAGATGGAATTCAGATTCTAAAACACTATATTCATTTTTAGAAAGCTGTAATAGAACTGCTTTGTGCAAAAGATAAAAAGACTGATTCAAAGATAGACTTCCTTTTTGGTTCACAAGAGTGAGCAATAAGAGGAACTATTATTCATTATGAAACAGAAATTCATTATGAAACAGAATCTGAAATATATTTAAATATGCAAAGTCTCATATTATCAGAGAAATATGCTCTTACTACATAAAACAGATAGAAGTACCCACTCCAGTGTTCTTGCCTGGAGAATCCCAGGGANATGCTTGGCTTCCCCATGTCATTCTTTTCTCCCTTTTCTGGCTGAATTCCCATCTGGAGCATGGAGGCTCTCTGTGTCTACTTACTTGCCCTGGCTTCTAAGACCCACATGAGAGGGAGCCCAAGGCAGGGCACCCTCCATTATTCAAACAGGCACCAGTGGCCTACATAGATGGTGCAAGTCTCAGTCTTAAAAATGAACGCAATTGGGTCCTTTGCAGAGATGTGGATGGGCTTAGAGAAAGTTATACAGAGTGAAGTTAGAAAAAGAAAAGTATCCTATAATAATACATATATGTCGGATCTAGAAAAAGGGCACAGATGAATTTATGTGCAAAGCAGAAACAGAGGCACAGATGTAGAGAAAGGAGTATGGATACCAAGATGGAACGCGGGGAGTAGGAGGCTTCGGGAGACTGGGATTAACACATGTATACTCTCGATACCGTGTATATGAGAAGCAATGAGAACCTACTCTATCCCTCAGGGGACTTACTCAAAACTTTGTGGCGAGTTAAATGGGAAGGAAATTTTGAAATCAGGGTCTACAAGTGTATATATAACTGATTCATTTTGCTGTGAAGTAGAAACTAACACACACTTGCAAAGCAACAATACTTCAGTGAAAATTAATGAAAAACACCGTTACTTTTGTTTTCTGCTTTCTGTAACCCATGAAAGTAAGGCTTTTGGAAATTTAGTAGAAGATGTGGGATAGTTCCCTGAAGCAGCCTTCCCTGACTTGTCAAAGAGGAACCAGAAGAGGCAGGTGATAGGTTAGCAAAGCTCATAAGGTGCACAGCTCTTTCACAGTTGAACACAACACGAAAATGGGTGATTTAGTCACAAACTCACTCCAGGCAGCCTTCTCTATTTCACTTGGGTCAGAAAACGGTTCCATTTTATCNACACTATATTCATTTTTAGAAAGCTGTAATAGAACTGCTTTGTGCAAAAGATAAAAAGACTGATTCAAAGATAGACTTCCTTTTTGGTTCACAAGAGTGAGCAATAAGAGGAACTATTATTCATTATGAAACAGAAATTCATTATGAAACAGAATCTGAAATATATTTAAATATGCAAAGTCTCATATTATCAGAGAAATATGCTCTTACTACATAAAACAGATAGAAGTACCCACTCCAGTGTTCTTGCCTGGAGAATCCCAGGGACGGGGGAGCCTGGTGGGCTGCCGTCTATGGGGTCACACAGAGTCGGAGACGACTGAAGCAACTTAGCAGCAGCAGCAGCAGAGGCATTTTAAATCATCACTCCAACTTTATGATCCAGAAACCACTGATATTTGAGTACATTTTCTCTTCTTCTGCACATATTCTGACAGGCAGGACTGCTTTTAAGTTCTGCCACTTCCTAGTTAGCTGATGTTGGGCATACTATTTGTTTCTTTAAGCTTCTGTCACTGCATCTGAAAACTGGTATCAACTTCATAGTTATTGTGGTGACCGATAAAACAAAGCATATGAAGCACTTAGCATTGTGGATGGTACATAATAAGCATTCAGTCATGATAGCTATTGCAATTATTCTCTTTGTTATGTACTACTTTAAATGAAAAAATGACAGTTGGAGAGGAAATGAAGGTCACTAGTAAGCTACTCTTGAGCTTGGAGCCAGTGCAGTACAGAAAGATTTCTTGTGTAACAACATCAGAGACAATTTATTCAATGTTTCATTATGTGCTTCTAGACACTAGGATATCATTAATATAATAGATTCAATTCTTTTACCAGTCCTGAGACAAGTGCTATCACTATTTTCATTTTACAAATGAGCAAGACGAATCAAAGACAGGTTAAGTAATATGCAAAATCTCATAGCTAAGTGACAAAGCTAGGGTTTGAATGCAATCCATCTAGTTCCAGGGTCCATTCTTATAAACAGCTGGGTGGCAAGCCCTGTATTTGCCCAGCCTTAAGACTAAAGAAAAAGCCCAGAGTAAGTGACAGAGACATCAGTGGTTTAAGGGATAGAGGGATCTTTTAAGTAAGGTTGTACAGACGGTGGAGGGCACATGAAAGCAGTCTTCACTACTCAGGGAAGAAGAGGCTACCATTAACAGGGGGGATTGATGTCAGGTTGGCTCAGTTACCAGAGAGACCAGCACTTGAGTCGCTTCAGCCATGTCCGACTCCGTGCAACCCCATAGACGTCAGCCCCCCAGGCTCCACCGTCCCTGGGATTCTCCAAGCAAGAACACTGGAGTTAGTTGCCATTTCCTTCAATGCATTAAAGTGAAAGTGAAGTCGCTCAGTCGTGCTTGACTCTTAGCGACCCCATCGACAGCAGCCCACCAGGCTCCTCCATCCATAGGATTTTCCAAGCAAGAGTACTGGAGTGGGTTGCCATTGCCTTCTCCGAGGGGCAGGCACACAGGCTGTTAATTAGGCCCTATAATTAAGAGAAGTAGATAGTCATGTGAGAGAAGCAGGGCCTGGTTAAGCAGAAAGCAAGAGAACAGCCATCTTGAGCGGCCTGACTATACACTCATCCCTACACAAATGCATAACTCTTATAGTCTGTGTCCACCCATCTTCCTGGATACCCCTGGAGTCAGGTATGTAGATGTACATGGAAACCATATACCACACATACAGAATCGACAGACTGTAGCTAAAGAGTATCAAGAGGCCAAGAGATGGACAATTTGGGGGTCACATGCTTATCAAGTCAATTTTTCACGGAAGTCCAGAAGAGGATGACACAGCCATCTCGCTTTAGCAACTCAGCAATCATACTTGTTTTGCAGTGAAGCCACCTGTTCATGAACAGATTCCCTATGCTCAGACTAAGGATGAAATGCAAGATGTTTAACAGGCACAAAACAGGGGAGATCATGACCACTAAACAAAGTACAAGCAGTAACAGCGTTCTGAGACAACGTCAGCCCTGCCTGTGGTTTCATCCTGTCCTGCAGGGCCACCTCGCCTGTCCACAAACAGTGCTGACAGTTGGTGCTGAACACTGGAGAAGCGACGTGACAGACCCCATGGGAACGGAAGGGTGCCTTTGTCCGGCAGAGGGCCTGGAGTAGTTGCTTTACTAGGTGGGGCCCGGCAGGAGACAAGTGAGATCTGTAGCAGCAAACTGAAACCACCAAGGCCTTGCCTGCCAGTCCCAGGGCCATTTTACAATGTGTTCCTCTGGGGCTAGATCTTGTGGCGAGGTCAAAAGCAAGTTAGTGTCCCGATCAACAACCAGCAGTCATCCTTTGGTGGTCAGTAGTTGAACTCGGATTGCCTGGACCAGCTGCTTGTGGGTCAACACGGCAACACAACTGTGATGTGACCACACATGGGGAGAAAGGGTTTCCCGTCTCAGTAATGAAGTAGCCTGGCAGAAGTGGGGTTGTAAGGAAGGTGGAAATACCAGTGTAGGTCATTTTTATTGGCCCATTCCTGAATTAATGACCAAGAAAAGTGGATCCCTTGGTTCTTATCAATGTTTACAGTAGCGGGGGCGGGGGGGAA
>SJYV01025744.1:1441549-1489087 GCA_006410875.1 Neotragus pygmaeus | reverse complement strand
GGGGGGGGGGGGGGGGGGGAAGGGGTCTATCATGCATAGCTATTCTAGATCCCAAATAATGTTTTTTGGGTTGCTAGATAACCGGGATAGGCCTCCTGTAATGTCTTCCACCTGTTATATGGTAGGCTACATTTTAGCTGTTGTTTCATCACACTGCATCGTCGCTCTGCCCTTTTGCATAGCTGGGACCTGAAGCCCAAGAATGCTCTAATTATTTTGGTATTGTCACAGGCCCCTAACAAACCCTTCCAAGTAACCAGCCATTCTAATTTACAAGCCTGTCCCTGAGTTAACATCCCTAAAGCCTGTGTCTGTAATTGCTTAGGGGTGGTGCATTAGGGGTATGCTCAACATAGTTGGCAAAGAATCTACCAGTATTGCAGAACACCAAGATCCCCTGGAGCAGGAAATGGCAACTCCAGTATTCTTGCCTGGCAAATCCCATGGACAGAGGAGCCTGGCAGGCTAGTCCATGGGGTCACAAGAGTCGGACATGACTTAGTGACTAAACCACCACCGCCACCCCTAGAAAAAGCCAGGTATATGAGAACCCAGGTCCTGCATTTTGTCTGTATTCATCAGCCATTCCTGTGCACAAGCATGGGGCTGCTACTTTTCAACTGGCAAGAGACTCTGAGTTTAACAGGATTTCATCGACATAATGGAATAAAAAGACACCTTTCATGGTAAGCAGTAGCCATAGGGCTCCACGTGCTGGGGGTGGGGGGCTACCTTGCAACCTCCATTCCCTGTCCTTATTTCCCAACATCTTGACATTTACGGGAGTTTTCTCAGCCATCTGGCTGGCTCACCAGCTGTTGGGCTGCAAGTATTGTTCAGTTCAGTTACTCAGTTGTGTCCAACTCTTTGCAACCCCATGGAATGCAGCATGCCAGGCTTCCCTTCCATCACCAACTCCCGGAGTTCACTCAAACTCATGTCCATTGAGTCGGTGATGGCATCCAACCATCTCATCCTCTGTCGTCCCCTTCTCCTACCACCTTCAATCTTTCCCATCATCAGGGTCTTTTAAATAAGTCAGTTCTTCGCGTCAGGTGGCCAAAGTATTGGAATTTCAGCTTCAGCATCAGCCCTTCCAATGAATATTCAGGACTGATTTCCTTTAGGATGGACTGGTTGGCTCTCCTTGCAGTCCAAGGGACTCTCAAGAGTCTCCTCCAACACCACAGTTCAACAGCATCAATTCTTCAGTGTTCAGCTTTCTTTATGGTCCAACTCTCACATCCATACACGACTACTGCAAAAATCACAGCTTTCACTAAGACCGACCTTTGTTGTACTTGCCCAGTTTTAAGACTGAAGAAATAGTCTGTAGTTATGACAGAGACACCAGTGGCTTAAGGGACAGGAGTTCTTACTTGTCTGAAGTGAAGTCCCGGAGCAGCATCCCACTGTGTGCTGTGTGAGGCAGCCAGCGAACAGGAAACGCCAGCAACCTTTGCTACCTCGGGGTGGGGGTGGGGGGCAGGAAGCCTCCGTTTATAGGAGAATTGATGTCAGGTTGGCTCAGTTACCAGGGAGACCAGCAGCTGAGGCAAGGGGCAAGCACGCAGGCAGTTAATTAGGTTCCATGATTAAGAGGATTGGATGTTCATGTGAGAGAAGCAGAGCCTGGTTGAGCAGGGGGGCGTACAGAGGCAACAGTTCTCTGGTTGAGCAGAGAAAAAGAGAACAGCCGTCTGGACTGGCCTGACCATACCTAAATGGATATAGAAGAGTTTAATATTGAGCAGATATTTTTGTTAATGTTGCAGTTTAAGTCAAACGCTCTAAAAAGACCTTAGTTTTTTTTTTTTACAAATTAATTGCAATTAATTAGAAAAGGACCAGGTAGATAACTACCAGGAAAAGAATTAGATAGATGCCCTATTCTTTAAGAAAGAATGTTTTGTAATGTTCCCAAGTGACTTATTACACCCATACAGAGAAGTTACAGGACCTCAGAGTTGATCTGTCTCTTCTGAAACTTTGTAGGTAGCTAGAAATGGTTAGGCAGCAAGCAGTGTTCTTGGAAAAATAGATTTGTATTACCCTTGGAAACAGACTGTGTTGCAAGAAAGTTTTTGGCATGAAAGGAGACTGAGTATACACAGTTGTCTCTCAGATGGTGTGGGTTTGGAAACATAAGTGGACAAGCCAAACCCTTTAAGTCTTTCTTTTCCTTTGAACTGAATTCCAGAATGTGTTTTTTATGTTACTATGTAGCATTTGTGTTTATCCTTATTTATTCCTGCATAATATTTCTTTGAGTAGATGTAACAACAGCTATTGAATGAAAACAAGAACCCTCAGTCATTCCAAACTGACTAAGTTAAAAGTTCCATTCTTTTCATGTTCATCTACTTATCCCTTTTGGATAGTAGAGGGAAAAAAATCCCAAAGCATATGTGTCATTAAATGATAAAGCAAAATTGCAGTCAACTTTTGGAGAAAATGGATATATTCAGATACTGCTGATCAAAGTATAAATTGGTATATTCCTTTTAGAAAACAATTTGGCAACATTTAGAAAGTGCACTATAAATGTTCATAATATTTGGCACAGTTCCTCCTATTCCGGGGAATTTATCCTAAGGCAATAATTAAAAAGGAAAAAAAAAAACCATAAATGGAGAGAGAATTCAAATATAGTGTCAATTATAAATAAAACCTAAGGAGCATACTGATTGTTCAACAATAGAGAAATAGACAAGTAAACAACATGGAATATTTCATTCCCTCAAATGATAAATATAAACTGCATAATAACATAGAAAAACAACATGTTAAAAATCAGAGCAGTAAATGATCTGTTTACTTTGCTTATACCATGTGATGTGAATAAACTAGAAGGTTAACACTGAATAATGGAAGCAATGGTGTTAAAATAGAAATAAGGATTAGGTGATTTTTTTTTTNATTCATGTGAGAGAAGCAGAGCCTGGTTGAGCAGGGGGGCGTACAGAGGCAACAGTTCTCTGGTTGAGCAGAGAAAAAGAGAACAGCCGTCTGGACTGGCCTGACCATACCTAAATGGATATAGAAGAGTTTAATATTGAGCAGATATTTTTGTTAATGTTGCAGTTTAAGTCAAACGCTCTAAAAAGACCTTAGGTTTTTTTTTTACAATTTAATTGCAATTAATTAGAAAAGGACCAGGTAGATAACTACCAGGAAAAGAATTAGATAGATGCCCTATTCTTTAAGAAAGAATGTTTTGTAATGTTCCCAAGTGACTTATTACACCCATACAGAGAAGTTACAGGACCTCAGAGTTGATCTGTCTCTTCTGAAACTTTGTAGGTAGCTAGAAATGGTTAGGCAGCAAGCAGTGTTCTTGGAAAAATAGATTTGTATTACCCTTGGAAACAGACTGTGTTGCAAGAAAGTTTTTGGCATGAAAGGAGACTGAGTATACACAGTTGTCTCTCAGATGGTGTGGGTTTGGAAACATAAGTGGACAAGCCAAACCCTTTAAGTCTTTCTTTTCCTTTGAACTGAATTCCAGAATGTGTTTTTTATGTTACTATGTAGCATTTGTGTTTATCCTTATTTATTCCTGCATAATATTTCTTTGAGTAGATGTAACAACAGCTATTGAATGAAAACAAGAACCCTCAGTCATTCCAAACTGACTAAGTTAAAAGTTCCATTCTTTTCATGTTCATCTACTTATCCCTTTTGGATAGTAGAGGGAAAAAAATCCCAAAGCATATGTGTCATTAAATGATAAAGCAAAATTGCAGTCAACTTTTGGAGAAAATGGATATATTCAGATACTGCTGATCAAAGTATAAATTAGTATATTCCTTTTAGAAAACAATTTGGCAACATTTAGAAAGTGCACTATAAATGTTCATAATATTTGGCACAGTTCCTCCTATTCCGGGGAATTTATCCTAAGGCAATAATTAAAAAGGAAAAAAAACCATAAATGGAGAGAGAATTCAAATATAGTGTCAATTATAAATAAAACCTAAGGAGCATACTGATTGTTCAACAATAGAGAAATAGACAAGTAAACAACATGGAATATTTCATTCCCTCAAATGATAAATATAAACTGCATAATAACATAGAAAAACAACATGTTAAAAATCAGAGCAGTAAATGATCTGTTTACTTTGCTTATACCATGTGATGTGAATAAACTAGAAGGTTAACACTGAATAATGGAAGCAATGGTGTTAAAATAGAAATAAGGATTAGGTGATTTTTTTTTTCTTTTTAAATTTCTTAAACTGTTGCTTGAGATATGCAAGAGAATTAACAAATAAGATAAATAATGGAGAGTTTTCTTTGCCATTAGAAGAATAGATAGAGCTTTCTTTTCCCACCCCCAGTGACAGAAACCAACCAAACACACCAAAACTGCAAAGAAAGAAAGAAACAAACAAACATTTAAAAAACTCCTTGCCATTCGCCTCCAAGGAAAGCCATTATGTTTAGAGCTTACACTTCTGAAATAGCCACTCTGGTGAGAAAAAAGACTGAGAACAATCTTCTGGATAGGGTCTTCAATTTGTAGTGAACTTCGAGATATCTTACTGTTGGACTTCCCTGGTGGCTCAGTGGTAAGTATCTGCCTGACAGTGCAGTGGACATGGATTAAATCTCTGGTCTAGGAAGATCCCACAGGCCTTGGGGCAACTAACCCCATACTCCACAACTTCTGAGACCATGCTATGGGTCTGTGTTCCACAAGAGAAGCCACCTCAATGAGAAGCCCGAGCTCTGCAGCTAGAGAGTAGCCCCCACTCAGGGCAACTAAAGAAAGCCGGTGAACAGCGACCAAGACCCAGCAGAGCCGGAAATAAATAAACAAATAAGAGAGACCACACCCTTCTTGCCTCCCTCTTTCCTTCCCTCCCTTTCTTCCTTTTCTTCCTTCAACTACAGCAGATGTTTATATTGCTCCTTTCTCTTTCCTCTTACACATTTCTTTTCAATATGGCTTTAAGGCTTCCTTTTCAATACTTTTTACTAAATTTTTTTTCTTTACCTCCCATCTTGATATAATTATTTTATCCTTTATTGCTATATGTTATTTATACTTAATTCGCTAATGTACTTTTATTCTCACCCTATTTGTGTGTGTGTGTGTGTGTGTGTGTGTGTGTGTGTGTGTGCTTAAAGATATCCTGGCTTACTAGCTATGATTTCATTTTCAGTAGTGGACATAAATAAAGGTTAATTCAACTCTAGCCCTTAAACAGCATTTCATGGTTAAGTGGTTATGGCTAAGTTTATGGTTATGGTTAACTTTCTCAGAAGAACTAAACAACAATAGCTTCATGTCATTAAGAACATCTTCTAATTATTCCTCTCCTCTATTCAAATTCTGTTACAAACAGAGTAAATGCTTTAAATTTCTTTATATTAGGTTGGTGCAAAAGCAATTGCTGTTTTGCATTACTGAACTTTGCTGCTTGACCTTGCTGAACTTTGCTGTTTGACGTGGGAATACATTCTTAAACAACTGTGGTTATGTTATACATCATTTTAATGCACATTTCTCACTTTATGTTTTCCTTCTAATGACATTACTTGCTGTGTATATTTATCTTAGACAACAGAACGGATGTTAGACAAAAAACAAATTTGAGTGGTTTTTTTTTTTTTAATTTGCGTTCAAAATGGGTTGTAAAGCAGCAGAGACAACACGCAACATCAACAACACATTTGGCTCAGGAACTACTAATGAACGTACAGGTGCACTGGTGGGTCAAGAAGTTTTGCCAAGGAGATAAGAAACTTGAAGATGAGGACTGCAGTGGCCGGCTATTGGAAGTTGACAGTGACCAATTGAGAGGATCATCGCAGCCAGTCCTCGTACAACTACACGAGAAGTTGCCAAAGAACTCGATGTCAACCATTCTTCAGTCGTTTGGCATTTGAAGCAAATTGGAAAGGTGAAAAAGCTCAATGAATGGGTGCTTCATGAGCTGCCCCCCCCAAAAAATAGTTGTTTTGAAGTGTTGTCTTCTCTTATTTTACGCAACAACAATGAACCATTTCTCGATTGGATTGTTACATGCAAGGAAGAGTGGATTTTACCAAGACAACCTGAGATGATCAGCTCAGATGCTGGATTGAGAAGACGCTCCAAAGCACGTCCCAAAGCCAAAGTGCACCAAAAAAAGGTCACAGTCACTGTTTGGTGGTCTGGCTGCCAGCCTGATCCACTATAGCTTTCTGATCTCAGCAAAACCATTATATCTGAGAAGTATGCTCAGCAAATCGTTGAGATGCACCAGAAACTGCAATGTCTGTAGCTGGCATTGGTCAACAGAATGGGCCCAATTCTTCTCTGCAACAATGCCTGACCACACATCCCACAACGAACGCTTCAAAAGTTGAATAAATTGGGCTACGAAGTTTTGCCTCGTCTGTCATATTCACCTGATCTCTTGCCAACCAACTAACACTTCTTCAAGCATCTCAACAACTTTTTGCAGGGAAAATGCCTCCACAACCAGCAGGAGGCAGAAAATACTTTCCAAGTGTTCTTCAAATCCTGAAGCACAGATTTTTTACGCTACAAGAATAAACAAACTTATTTCTTGTTGGCAAAAATGTGTTGATTGTAATGGTTCCTATTTTGATTATTAAAGGTGTACTTGAGCCCAGTTATGATGATTTAAAATTCATGGTCTGAAATCACAATTACTTTTATATCAACCTAATATTTACACAGTAGAAATAAATGCTTTGTGGGAAAATTAAGTGTACTTTCCCACTTGTTCTTAAAATAGCTTTTGTCACTCAGTGCATACAGTTTGTCATACAGTTGAGTAGTATTTCTATAGTGTTTGTATTTTTAAACTCTTTGTCATATAGTTTGAATAGTATTTCATTGGTGTTGGAGTAAACTAGCCAGGTAGCTATTGCTTAGTCTGTTTGCAATATTGTATTTTCATTCTGTGTTGCTAATGATTTATTTTCTGAGTTATTCATATTGAAACATTTTCAGTCTAAGTGGATCAACTGCGCTAGAATACTTTTCGACTTACTAAATATAAGTAAAAGTTAGACTTTTCATTTTGTTATGAAGTCTTGATTATAAGCAAAGACTCTAATTTGACTGTTTTCTTTGATTTAGTTCTTTGAGCATTTGAAAATACCAGGCAGTATTACAAAAACTTATGCTTCTCTAAATGAGAATGTAACACTGTTACATTTTCTGTTTCATTGCTTTTATAGATGACATATAAGTCATATTTGTTTTCATAAGAGTACCTCTGAAGCTTAATTTAATCATCATAGGTGACCACTTAAGCAATGTCATCATGAAATAATATTCAAATACCTCACCTTCATTAAACAATCATCTGCCTACAATGCAGGAGACCCAAGCTTGATCCCTGGGTCGGGAAGATCCCTTGGAAAAGGAANCCATCTCTCTCAGAATTTTCCACAGTTTATTGTGATCCACACAGTCAAAGGCTTTGGCATAGTCAATAAAGCAGAAATAGATGTTTTTCTGGGACTCTCCATACTGTATTACTTTATTATTAAGAATATTTAAGAAAAGGGTTCATTTTTATTGTGGAGACTAGTTGAAATGCCATTGTTACAGAAAAGATTATTATTATTAATGTATCATTAAAACATTAATACAGAAAAGATTATATGCAAAGTTGAGAAATAAGTATTTTCAATCATAAAATACTATGATACTAAAAATGAATAATTTCCCATGTCACTATCATTCACTACCTGATGAAATGTTTAAGTCAAATAAATATTTAAATCAAATAAATTCTATTTTGAAAATTTATATGTCTACTTGAAATACAATAATTCTTCCTAAATTATAATTAATTTAGATAATATAATTTAAAATTGATGCAAATTTATATTATTCCAATAGCTATAAACTTAAACTGGACTGTGATTTTTCTATCACTTCCCAGAAAATGAGTTAACAACAAATTTGGAGACTATACCTGTCCAAGTTCTTGGCTGCAAACAGTAACACAAACAAAGCAACGTGACAGCAAAAGTAACCTTGGCTTCTTCGACTGAGGCCCTAATTGGATTCTGTGACTCCCTTTGTCCATTATACTTTCCTTTGCCTTTAGTTTGAATATCAGTGGGTCCTGACTTTTTACCCAACACAGTGAGGGAGCTGAGTCCCCATTAACCTTGTTTAAGTCAGCTTGCAGTAAACTGACATTTTCTTCCACCCACCACTGTGATAGTAAGTCTATTTTCCCTTAAGGAGAACAGACAAACATAGCAACACAGCAACAGTCATCATCTTCTCTCTGTAGCGATTTTGGTGTCTTTTAGCATTTATTTACTTGACTGCATCGGGTCTTAGTTATAGCCCGTGGGATCTTTCACTGTGGTGCACGGGCTTCTCTAGTTAAAGCACAGGCTCTCTAGTCGCGGCGCTCCAGCCTAGCTGCCCCACGCCATGTGGGATCTTAGTTTCCTGACCGGGGATGGAACACGTGTCCCCTCCACTGGAAGGTGAGTTTCCAACCCCTGGACCATCAGGGAAGTCCTTCTCTGTAGGTTTCTGTTTTTCCCCCAATGGCTCAGTGGTAAAGAATCTGCCTGCAATGCAGGAGATATAGGACATGTGGGTTCAATCCCTGGGTCGGGAAGATATCATGGAGAAGGAAATGGCAACTTACTCCAGTATTCTTACCTGGGAAATCCCATGGGCAGAGGAGCTTGGAAGGCTACAGCCTATGCGGTCGCAAAGAGTTGGACGTGTCTGAGCATACACACATAAACACACATAGGGCATGAAGAACCCAATCTGATTAGGTGCAGCCTCACTTTTCAATTCAGTGGAATTCCAGTCCTCATGTAACGATTCCATCAGAATCTAAAATCAAAAGGATAGAAAGCAAACAATTGGCACAAGAGTCAATAAATATAACCCCAAGAACCTCCATCCCAATTTCAAACCCTAGGGTTTCGGACTTAAATATTCTAAGTGGAAAAGGAACTCCATGTGGTAATCATTTATTCAAAGTATATAACATGTCCTGCAGGACAACACATCAAACCCCCACACTGTTGACTCTCAGGTGAAGTTTACCTAAGTGACTAGGAATGAGGTATGCAAAAGGAACAGTGAACCCCTGGAACATTAACTCGTTGACTTCCTGTTTCTTTAAAACATAACTTCCTTTAAACTGAAACAAGGAGTGTGGGGTACCATGTCTTTGCATAAGGCAACCAATTAATCTACAGGTGGCATAATGACAGAGAAAAATGATAACGGAAAACAAAAATAAATTCAGAATATCTGCTGCAATTTGGAAAAATTGCTGCTCTCTGCTCCCCATACCATAAAGATGACTGGTGTTCTGTTTAAACAGTGAAAGTTGCTCAGTCATGTCCGACTCTGTGACCCCATGGAATTCTTCAGGTCAGAATACTGGAGTGGGTAGCCGTTCTCTTCTCCAGGGGATCTACATAACCCAGGGATCAAACCCAGGTCTCCCGCATTGCAGGCAGATTCTTTACCAGCTGAGCCACCAGGGAAGTCCAAGAATACTGGGGTAGGTAGCTTATCCCTTCTCCAGGGGATCTTCCCAACCCAGGAATCAAACTAGGATCTCCTGCATTGCAGGCAGATTCTTTATCAGCTGAGCTGTTTGACATTAAATTGTTCTTTGGTCTCTCGAGGTATAATGCTTTTTAGAAGCCCATGATCAGTTACTGATACTAGAAAAAGGAGTGTTCCCTGTAGCTGGATGGCCACTGATGAGAACTCCCTGTTGTTGAAACCAGGGATAAGATAATCTTTATTCCCTCTATGACAAACATTTGGTTCAGGAACCCACTGACATTGCCAAGAAAGGAGATTAATCTATATTTATGGAGTGGGTCACATATCCACACAACAGGCTATGTGGTGAACATATAACCTCCCAAGAAAGGTACTCACATTATGAGAGAACAGGTTTGTTCAACACACGCTTTCCCCAAACTCCTCCATCACCCTCCAATCCTGCTCTTCCCAACTGCCTGGCTATCTGACTAGTTTCATTAGCCACTGGATTGGCATAGGTTCTTGTTCTGATTATCTTTGGTGTTTATAAAACTAACCTACAATTTAGTGGCTTAGGGCTTCCCTGGCGGCTCAGACAGTAAGAATCTGCCTGCAATGCAGGAGACCACAGTTCGATCCTTGAGTCGGGAAGATCCTTGGAGAAGGAAATGGCAACCCATTCCAGTATTCTTGCCTGGAGAATTCCATAGACGGAGGAACCTTGTGGGTTATAGTCCATGGATCACAAAGAATTGGACACCACTGAGTGACTAACACTTTCACCTTACTTTTTAGTGGCTTGAAGCAATCACTCTATCAGGATCATGAATTCTGTAGGTAAGGAATTCAGGTGGAACTCTGGGGAAGGTTTTCCCCTGTCCTGTGATGTCTACTGCCTCAGTTAGGATATCCTAAGCTTGGGGGTGACTCATTAACTATGGGCTGGAGCCATCTGAAGTCTCCTTCCCCCATATCTGGTACCTAGATTGGACTGACTCAAGGACAAAGGCTGATGACTGAAATAATTACCTAAGGCCTCTCTTGGCAACCACAAGACCATGATGGTCAGACAGTGGTAGGATTTCATTCCCAGGGACCACAAGAAATAAGTTAATTAGCTGTTTCAGTTCTTCATACTAGAATCAGGCAGATCTACATTCTATCTCTAAAATGACTAGAATTTTCTATTCCTTCACCCTCAGCAAAAGCCCTGGATAAAAGCCCTGGATCCTGCCCAATTTCACTGAAGTTCTGTGCTGCAACTCACTGGTAACAGTTTCTGTTTAAACTGAGGTCTTTCTTGGATAGCAGAAGCCTACTCTGATTCTATAAAGCAGAAAAGGACTTCATTGGAAGAAAAAAATGTTGGCTCAGACAGTCTAGAAGAGGGCTAGAGAATCAAGCTCAGGAAAGAGGCCTGGGTTAGAGACTGGGAAGCAGAGAAGTAGCTGAGCTTCTCCCTCAGGATCAGCCTGGACAGAATATCCCCATTAGCAGCGCTGCCACTGGATCCTGGCTGCTGCTCTAGCATGAAGGCCTGGAACCGCTGTGAGTTAACTGCTCAGCTGCCTCCAGAGCAACCCTCACCTACCACTGATTTTGTCACTTCCTAAAGCTCCAACATTCCCATATAAAGCTTCCTGCTGACCAAACCTAAGAGACATGTCTGCATCTTAGCCCTCGGGGTGAGAAGAGGAAATGACTGTTCCTTCTGGTTCCCCAAAGGTATTTCCATAACAAGATTCCTACCAAACAAAAAGGGGTCTTAGATTCTGAGCAGACAAAAATGAAGGCCATACCCACTGAACATGCTTAATCTAATTATTTAATAATTAAAATAAATGAATGGGTGAAATAACAGTAAGATTTATTTAGTTCATGCAACTACTTCAATACAAAGAACCCGAAGCTGCTAGCCTTAGTGTTGAAGTGTGACTGGGTAAATCACTTAACCTCTTGGGTTCTTTTGTCTTACATATAAAATAAGAGTTTGGCCTCTGATCTTGGATTTTCATTACGACTAACTTCTTTTAAAAAAATTGTTGTCAGTGTATTTTGCAGAGGCTCATCCACATGGTGGAGCCATATGCCTGGGACTTGGCAGTACCCACTGCCTCAGTTTTATAATATTAAAGAAACTCTTAGTAAAACAAGTTGGCTAATTTCTTTGAAGTTACAATGGATTGTTTTAATATGTGTATATTAATGAAAGATTATTGAACAAACTTGGTTAAACTTAATGGTTATCCATCCAATTTTCCATTGTGTGTGCAGAAATTTGGAAATTTTTTTTTCCCCAGAGAGTCTCATTTTGTTTTCTCAACTCCAACACAGTCTGGAGATAGCCATAGATTTGAACATGGCAAATTCAAGAAATGTCCTTCCCCAAAGAGTCTGGGTTTTTGGTACGGAAATCTTTTCATGAGAGACTTGGTTCCAAGGTTCTCCATAAGGAAATCTGGGGACTTTCCATCTAATTTGCCTCATATCTCATCTGAGTCATTCCTTCAGTGGCCTAGATGTCACCTCTGAGGGATGATCTAAATTTTACAAGATAACACAGAATCTTTTCCCTCCCCTTTGGGAAAGATCACAAATATGCTTTGAAGGAAAAGATGATGGCCCTCCAGACTGTCTGGCTTCCCCTTTCACAGTAATTCTATTAGGAAGTCTCTCAACCTTACAGGGAATCCCCCATGGATCCGTCTTTTGGCAGGCAATACTGAACCAAGACCAAATCTTCAGAGAAGACTTTACTCACAGTGACTCCCACAGTCCATCCCTCACAATAGAGCAATGTTTTATAAATTCAGGGAAGTATGTTTGCATTTTGGACAAAAATATACTTGGTCAAAATTCTGCACAGTGTGCTATAAAATAGGATGGGTCCAAATTTCCCAACAGGGTTATGACAGGAAAATAAGACAATCGGAATAGGCATTCAGAAATGTCTGCTCATCCAAGCAACAAGAAGTTCTCATACTTGGGGACTTTAGGTTTTATTTAGCTGTCTTGAGTCATGTCTGTGTAGGGGAAATTCCTAGTGAGGTCCTGGATGTGACCGCTGGGTGTGCTCCAGTCTCCTCAAGCCAACACCGGCTCAAAACAGGACTTCATTCAAGGGAAGCTTACAGTCAGACTGGCTCCCATAATCTTTCTGTGAGACTAGCTCCATGATTACAGGGATGTTCACACAGTGGGAATATGCATTCGGAAACTACTTTCTGACCAGCTATATTAAATCCCCATATTATGGCAGACAATGGCTATTATATTTTATTATACAGATGTAACTAAAGATCACTGGTTAGGTGAAGATTTAATATAAACAAATGATGAGTAGATTTCACAAGTGACAGTGCTGTTTGGAACATTTTCATTTTCTCACTAACATTACAAAACAAAAACAAAAACATGCAGCTGAAGGGGCCAGTAATAATGATCTACTTCATGAGCTGATGGGCTTCTCTGGTGGCTCAGACGGTAAAGAATCTGCCTGCAATGCAGGAGACCAGGGTTAAATCCTCCGGTTGTGAAGATCCCTTGGAGAAGGTCGTGGCAACCTAGTTCAGTTTTCTTGCCTAGAGAATCCCCATAGACACAGGAGCCTGGCAGGCTACAATCCATGGGGTCACAAAGAGTTGAACATGACTAAATAACTAACACTTTCACTTTCATGAGCTGATAGAAAAATCAAGAAGATAGTAAATGTTCAAACTTATACTATGTTAAAACTCTTCACATAGGGCCTGGCATAAAGTGACCATAACAATGAACTAATATTTATGTTAACTTTACAACATGGACATATTATTGCATCTAATTTTAGGGAGAAAAACTAAGGTACAAAAAAAAGTTAGTCACATTGACTAAGTACATCCTGTTAGTTACAGATGGATTGAGGTTTGAAGTCAGGTCTTTTCCTACCACAGCCCATGGACTTAGCCACACCACTTTGCNCATCTAATTTTAGGGAGAAAAACTAAGGTACAAAAAAAAGTTAGTCACATTGACTAAGTACATCCTGTTAGTTACAGATGGATTGAGGTTTGAAGTCAGGTCTTTTCCTACCACAGCCCATGGACTTAGCCACACCACTTTGCCTGTGATGGATGCCAACTGAATAGATATATTTTAAAAATGAATAAATACATTAAACACTGAAATTATGGAGGACAAAACTCCTTGGATTATGAGTTTTTAAAACCCCTCTTCATTCCTACATAATTTTGTTAATTTATCTTACTAGTGTCTCAAATTCAGTTTAGCAAAAATGTTATTCCTAAACTTTAATAAAATCTGTTGGCTAATATTAACATAAACACCTTGCTTTGTGTCAACTTCTTATACATGGAATTGTGCTGACCTTTGATGTATATACTGTATCGTTGTCTTAATTCCAAATTTAAGTATATGTAAACAAAAACAAAAGCTCTTGTATTTTTAAAAAGATTAAGTGAGGTCATAGAGCACATTGATGACCTATGTAAATACAATGGATTTGTTCAAGGGACTGCTTCAGTGGCCTTTACATACCAAGATCAAGTTCAATCTAATATGACAAACTTGTTCCAAAAATACAAGTAATTTTTAGAGGTCACATTTATTTCCCAAAAGACATTCTTATGTGCTATAAAAATGACAGTCATTTAATGTAGACGCCTTTATTCATTTTACCACTATTCTCTGTTCCTTTTTAGGGTTTCTGAGGATTTTCATTTCCTAGTGTATATCCAAACCAACCTCATTCTATCCCTTAGAACTTTCCAGAAAAACAACCAGGAATTAATAATCAAGCAATAGAATATTTTAGAGAAGTTTTAAAGACTGTTCAACTGTCACATATGTCAAAAAAGTCTTTGTTTTTATATAGTCTGGTAAATGACCTGATGATCTGTGTAGGAAATCAGCTGGTTTATTCACTTATATACTTATGCATTACACCATTATATAGGCATCCACTGCTCTGGGGAATGAAACTTATAAAATATTTGAGTTTAAAGGCCTTTGTCAAATAAGATGAAACTTAGTTGTAAAATCAGGGGCTGGCAAACTTTTTTGTAAAGGATCAGAGAGTAAGTATTTCAGGCTTTCCTGGCCATGGGGTCTCTGCTGCAGCTCCTCAGCTCTGCCAGCATTCCCATGAAACTTTATGGACACTGAATTTTGCATTTAATTTTTAGGTATCACAAAATATTATTCTTTGATTTTGTTCAGCCATTTAAAAATAAAATTTTTGTTCAACCATTTAAAAATGTGAAAATCATTCTTAGCTAGTGGGTCCTCCAGCTGTAGTTTACTAACCCCTGCAAAAAACAGTGAAGTCAGGTGTAGATGAAAATAACAAAAATCTGCCAANATTGGAAAAGATCCTGATTCTGGGAGGGATTGGGGGCAGGAGGAAGGGGATGACAGAGGATGAAATGGCTGGATGGCATCACTGATTCAATGCACATGAGTTTGGGTGAACTCTGGGAGTTGGTGATGGACAGGGAGGCCTGGTGTGCTGTGATTCATGGGGTCACAAATAGTCAGACACGACTGAGTGACTGAACTGAACTGAACTTACATTTAAGTAGTCATATGTTGCTAGTCTATATCTGCTCTATTGACTACGCCAAAGCGTTTGACTGTGTGGATCACAGCAAACTGTGGAAAATTCTTAAAGAAATGGGAATACCAGACCACCTGACCTGCCTCCTGATAAATCTGTATGCAGGTCAAGAAGCAACAGTTAGAACAGGACATGGAACAACAGAGTGGTTCCAAATCAGGAAAAGAGTACGTCAAAGCTGTATGTTGTCACCCTGCTTATTTATCAGAATCCATCTAGTCAAAGGTATGGTTTTTCCAGTAGTCATGTATGGATGTGAGAGTTGGACTANCGTTTCTCATGATGTACTCTGCATAGAAGTTAAATAAGCAAGGTGACAATATACAGCCTTGACGTACTCCTTTTCCTATTTGGAACCAGTCTATTGTTCCACTTCCAGTTCTAACTGTTGCTTCCTGACCTGCATATAGGTTTCTCAAGAGGCAGGTCAGGTGGTCTGGTATTCCCATCTCTTTCAGAAGTTTCGACAGTTTGCTGTGATCCACACAGTCAAAGGCTTTGGCATAGTCAATAAAGCAGAAGTAGGATGTTTTTCTGGAACTCTCGTGCTTTTTCAGTGAGCCAGCGGATGTTGGCAAGTTGATCTCTGGTTCCTCTATCTTTTCTAAAACCAGCTTGAACATCTGGAACTTCACAGTTCACATATTGCTGAAGCCTGGCTTGGAGAANTCTCTTTCAGAATTTTCCACAGTTTATTGTGATCTACACAGTCAAAGGCTTTAGCATAGTCAATAAGGCAGAAATAGATGTGTTTCTGAAACTCTCTTGCTTTTTCAATGATCCAGTGCATGTTGGCAATTTGATCTCTAGTTCCTCCGCATTTTCAAAAAGCAGCTTGAACATCTGGAAGTTCACGGTTCACGTATTGCTGAAGCCTGGCTTGGAGAATTTTGAGCATTACTTTACTAGCATGTGAGATGAGTGCAATTGTGTGGTAGTTTGAGCATTCTTTGGCATTGCCTTTCTTTGGGATTGGAATGAACACTGACCTTTTCCAGTCCTGTGGCCACTGCTGAGTTTTCCAAATTTGCTGGCATATTGAGTTCAGCACCTTCACAGCATCATCTTTCAGGATTTGAAATAGCTCAGCTGGAATTCCATCACCTCCACTAGCTTTCTATTTAGCAATACATAAAACAACTTTAAGAGACAATTAACATTTTACCCTCATCTCATGAGTCCCTTTAGGAATTTTCTTTTTTTACTTATAAATTTTCTTTGTGTATCCTTAAAATTTGACTATTATGATTTTAAATAGTTAAATTTTTTTTCTGAATACATCTTTTTATCTTGCCTATGCATGCTTAGTCACTCAGTCATTTCTGACTCAATGCAATCCCATGGACTGTAGCCCACTAGGCTCCTCTGTCCATGGGATTTCCCAGGCAAGAATACTGGAGTGGGTTGTCATTTCCTTCTCCAGGGGATCTTCCCAATTCAGTGATTGAACCCAGGTGTCCTGCATTGCAGGCGGTCTCTACCATCTAAGACATCAGGGAAGTCCTTATCTTGCCCATGAGTGGGTCATATGATACAATTCATTTTCCCCTGTCTCTTCCTCTTAATTATTGCTGCTCTGTTTCAGCTGTTTTTGTGAAAAAGTGATTACTGACCTTATTTTCTCTTTTGACACTACCTTCTCATTTCTCATGGGCTCTACCTGATTATACTTCAGGCTTTTAAAATAAGTCATTCATTCTGAAATAACTTGTCCTGAATAAATTCATTTTGGTAGTCATATACCTTAAAGTTTATACACTAAAGTTGGACTTTATTACTTAATATTTCTCCAATGTATCATACAACATCTTGCCCCTTTACCTTAGCTGATGTTGTGTTGCTGCACAATCTTGAAAACCCAGTTCTCTCTTTCAAGATTTTTTGAGTTTTCAAGAGAATTAGAGATCTAGATTTTTATTTGAGGTCTAATGATCTTACTGTTGACTCACATATTTAAAACAATGCCATTCATAGTTGTTGCAGTTTGATCTGGCCTCTAAAAAGATGTGTTGAAGTCTACAGTCTAGTGCCTGTGGATGTGACCTTATTTAACTTGTTATTATTTTACTTGGCTGTGTAGGTTCTGAGTTGCAGCACTCAGGATCTTTGGCATGACATTTGGAATCTTTTCAGAGCATCACATAGACTCTCTAGTTGTGGTGCCTGGGCTTAATCTTAGTTCCCCGACCAAGGACTGAACTCATGTCCCTTGCATTGCAAGGCAAATTCTTTACCATTGGGCCACCAAGGAAGTCCCGGACCTTATTTCAAAATAGGGTCTTTGTAAATGTAATCAAATAAAGATGAGGTCACTAGGGTGAAACCTAATTTGACATGACTGGTGTCCTTATAAGAAAAGAGGGGAGAAGAAACAAGCAAGGAAAAGGTCATGTGGGGGTGATGTTGTAATGATGCAGCTACAGAAAGGATTGCTGGCTGTCACCAGAAGCCAGGAAGGGAGGCATGGGACAGATTTTCCCTCACAGCCCTCAGAAGGAACTGACTGTGTTGACTTCTAGACTCCAGAACTATGAGACAGTAAAATTCTCTCGTTTTAAGCCACATAATTTGTGTTGCTATGTTACAACAGCCCTAGGAAACTAGGAAATTATGTGCATAATTTAATACAATTGTAAAGAAAAAATTCACCTGTCAGTTTCATATATGGTTTTCCAGTCTGTAATATTAAGTAATTTTGTTAAATTTGTTTTATTTTTTGATAAAAACCCTAGGAATTTGTAAAAATAGATATTTTGGGCTATTCTTTTCTGGAATATGGCAAGTTACTTCATACCATTACCAACATCTCCATTTTCATCTGATATTTCAGCTAAATTGTTGTTTTTCAGTAGATTAGTCATGTCTGACTCTTTGTGACCCCATGGAATGCTGCATGCCAGGTTTCCCTGTCTTTTACTATCTCCCAGAGTTTGCTCAAACTCATGTGCATTGAGTCAGTGATGCCATCCAACCATCTTATCCTCTGCTGCCCCCTTCTCCTCTTGCTCTCAATCTTTCCCAGCATCAGGGCGTTTTCCAGTGAGTCAGTTCTTCACATTAGGTGGTCACAGCTTCAGCATCAGTCCTTCCAGTGAATATTCAGGGTTGATTTCCTTTAGGATTGACTGGTTTGATCAAGGGACTTGCTGACCTATGTACACTCAAGAGTCTTCTCCAGCATCACAGTTCAAAAGCATCATTTCTCAGTGCTCAGCCTTCTTTATGGTCCAACTCTGACGTCCGTACACAACTACTGGAAAAAAGATAGCTTTGGCTATATGCACCTTTGTCAGCAAATAGATAACTAGAAAGTTAAGTTTTTTAATTTATTCCCTCAATAAATGCTAATATTAAACACCAGGTACCAGAAACTGAACTAAATACAATGGATACAACTATGAATAACCATTTTCTTAAGAAATGTATCATTATCACAGTAGTTATCCTACAACAATGGGGATGAGGGAAAAGTAGTACCAATTGCTACGGGAAGATAGAGGAGGCACCTAATATGATCAAGAGATCAGGAGAATCATCCTACTGTGATGTGCATAATTTAATTCTACAGAAGTGACATATCAGCTGAACTGTCTTACAACTAAATACATAACAGAACTGAGACCCCAATCTAAGACCTCTGACCCAAATCTCTTTCTACATCACCACATCACTTTGTTTTTTGCATTTGCAAAATTGAGGATAATATTACTCCTTGAAGCTTTTGTAAAGATTCAATAAAACTTATGAAGCACATTGGCTGGATGCATGGTCTTGACAGACCAGAATTTGGTTCTTTTACCTGTCCTGCATCTTACTCTATCTTGACTAAAATAATGATCCATAATACATACTCCACAAATTTTATTCTTTCCTTTGACAATAATTTAGTGCATGAGATGATAGAAATAAACTTTAAATTTAAAAAAATGAAAAATTAGGGCATGTTTTGCCCACTTGGATATAATATATCCTTATTCCAGATTCTGAGACAAACCAAAAGCAGGTTAAGATAGTTGAGAAAGTCACCATGTCCTAAGACCAGCTGAAATGAATAATCTATTTGCTGTCAGGAAAAAAGTCACCTCGCATTAAGGATTATTTCTTTCATTCTTCCAAACCAAATTATTTAAGGTTAAAAATAGCAAAAAGAACCTTATGAAAAAACATATAAATGCTAAAAATCCCAACTTGAGGTTTCGGCAACTATTCTTAACATACCTTCAGAGGGTTTTGACTGTCATTACTACAAATAGAAGACTTCCAGGAAGGAATTATTCAACGAAAAGAAGTCTTTTATTTTCTCCACAAATTTGGGACATGGAGAGAAAAATGAGAGTAAATATAATTCCAAGTTTTCCGCTCAAACAAATCTAAATGCTTCTGCCTAACATTCAACGTTTTGATGATATGTTCTCATTTGCTAACTAACCGCATTTCCCACTTTTTTTTTTTTTCTAACATAGACATCATTTTAATCAAGTGTCCTCAAGTCCACAAATAAGCCGTTTCTTTATGCCTTTACCCATTTGCCTGAAATGCCTTCTCGCTTACTTGGAGAATGGGATCTTGGTCTGCATCCTGTAACTGTATTTTTTACTCAAAGATTCACTGCTTTTTTAAGAAAATAATTGATTTGATTTTAATGTTTAAAAAACTGAGATATAATTGAAATATAAAATTAGTCTCAGGAGTGCAATATATGTTTATGACAAAATGATCACAACAATAAGTTTAGTTAATATTCACTGAAACTTTTTTATTCCTAGTAATTTTGTCTCTGGCTTCCCACATGGCTCAGTGTAAAAGAATCCGCCTGCCAATGCAGGAGATGTGAGTTTGATCCCTGAGCTGGGAAGATCCTCTGGAGAAGGAAACCACAATCCAGTATTCTTGCCTGGAGAATATCATGGACACAGGAGCCCAATGGGGCTACAGTCCATGAGACTGCAAAAGAGCTGGACACGATCTAGTGACTAAACAACAAGTTTGTCTCTAATTTGGTCTATAAGTTCTCAAGAACAGGAATGCTTTTTACAACTCACCTCTGCCTCCTCAAGGCTCTGGCACAGTACTGGACACACCATCAGCAGTAAGCAAATACTTTTGGGTTGACTGCTTTGTAAGTGCTTGTGGGGATGGCTGCATAATAGAGTATGAGGAAGAGGAACAGAACACTGCAGATGTTCCAGCAGAAGAACTTGTGATTGAAGTCAAAATCAGTGTCTGGGGGTGTGACGGGGCCTTAAACATCACCCTCTGCAGGTTTTTAGAACTGTGTATTAACAGTTAGTGAGCACTGGACAGTAGGCAGTCGTATGACTGCCTCACAGAAAATGAAAGCGGGTGATAAAGCACTTCAAAAACTTTCCTGCTTGGGAATAGATCTGGTGGCGAGAGAAATGAGGCCCTGGAAACACTGTTGACATTTTAAATATTAGACATTGCATTCTCTGCTATCGTCTTCACTTCCATGAGGCGGATACATGATCAGTAGGTATAACTGCAAGTGCCATGTCATTTTACCCAGACTGTCATCTAAGTTATAGATGCAGCACAAGGCTGTTTTATGTAAAAACACAGTGCTAGGTAGTTAATGATGCTGTGATACATACTCACGTGAAGTGTATTATCACCAGAAAATACTAAGAAACATTTAAGATGTTTGGGTAGGTTTTTCTCAGCTGTCTAGCCGTGCTGCACCACCCTGTATCCTTTCACTAAAGCACTTTTCAGATACAGTACATTAAACTAGGTGTTGAACTACATTTGACTTTCCTAAAAGGAAAGATCATATGGTAGACAGAGCCACGGACTTCAGTAGAAGCAGAGGAAGGAAAGACTGAGGTTGCGGCTGCCTTGAGCTCAGTGTTTTCATTCATCACTTGAATGCCAGGCACTGCTGCAGACTTTGAGGAGCTACACATGAACAGACATCCTGTGTAACCACAGTGCTTGTGTTCCGTTTGGTGAGCCAGACAATCGATCAATGAATTAATGATCAAGATTCAGACAGTGATCAATGCTATAAAGAAAAGAAAGCAGGGTGTTCTAACAGAGTAGTGAGGGGAGGGGTGGCCAGGAAAGCCTGTCTGGGGAGGTGACATGGAAGCAGAGGCCAAAATGACACACGGGAGCAGTGCCGCCCCAGCGCAGGTAAAGAGTGACCCAGCAAAGGCCTTCAAGCTGCAGGGAACTCAGCACATTTGTGAGCAACGGCGGGCAGGCCATTGTGATGGGGACCTGAAGAAGGACACCGGAATTAAGAGGGTGGGTCTGATGCNTGCCGCCCCAGCGCAGGTAAAGAGTGACCCAGCAAAGGCCTTCAAGCTGCAGGGAACTCAGCACATTTGTGAGCAACGGCGGGCAGGCCATTGTGATGGGGACCTGAAGAAGGACACCGGAATTAAGAGGGTGGGTCCGATGCGCGGGCCCAGGGGAGGAGCTGGGCTTCAGTTTCACTGAAGACTGGGCCCTCTCTGCTGCGCTGATGCTGGGAGCATCCACACATCGTCTGCCTGCTCCTGGGCTCAGGTCCATGTTTGCTCCTCTCTCCTGTGCGCGCTGCTGTTATACTCCCTTATTTTTCAAACAGAAGGACTTCATGTCTTTGCCGGATCATTTAGAGAAAACATATACCTTGTGTTTTGCATTAGTCCTTCCTTACAAAGTATACTTGGTCCTCATGTGTGGTTATTTTGTAACAAATGCTGTACTAGTTATGGTGGAGAAGGCAATGGCACCCCACTCCAGTACTCTTGCCTGGAGAATCCCATGGACGGAGGAGCCTGGCAGGCTGCAGTCCATAGGGTCGCGAAGAGTCAGACATTACTGAGCGACTTCACTTTCACTTTTCACTTTCCTGCATTGCAGAAGGAAATGGCAACCCACTCCAGTATTCATGCCTAGAGAATCCCAGGGATGGGGGGAGCCTGGTGAGCTGCCGTCTCTGGGGTCGCACAGAGTCAGACATGACTGAAGTGACTCAGCAGCAGCAGCAGTTATGGCACTGAAATCTGAATGTGAGAAGCTGTATTTTTCATCTCTTATGGTGTTGGTGCCGGGGCCAATCTGTCCATGTGCTATGTTGCCTATGGCCCACAATATTTAAAATATGCAGATATTTCAATTTATTTTAAAAATCAGAAGAAAAAATGAACTTTTAGGTTAGAGAACACAGGTCATATTGATATATTTGTTTTCAGCCAATGCAATTATAAAATATAACAATATAGTTTTATGAAGGAAAAGGCGCATGAAGGCTGTGTTTAGGGTCCTTCAAAGTCATAATAAAATCAGCATGTGTTTATGTGATAACAGACACTAAGGGGCTATGTACTATTCAGTACAATTATTCTCACAGAAAAACATGTTATCGTGTTCATTTTAGTTTAATGATTGAATAGACTCTAGACTATTTGAATGTGAGTGTGCGTCCATGCATGCATGCTAAGTCACTTCAGTCAGATCCAACTCTTTGTGACTCCATGGACCATAGACCACCAGACTCCTCTGTCCATGGGATTCTCCAGGCAAGAGTACTGGAGTGGGTTGCCATGCCCTCCTCTAGGCAAATTCCTGATCCAGGGATCAAACCCACATCTCTTGCATCTCCTGCATTGGCAGGCAGGTTCTTTATCACTAGCGCTTACCTGGGAAGCCTTTGTGTATCCTGGAAGCTATAAATAAATAAATAAATAATCATAATATATATATCTACCACTGTTCTATGATAGTGTATGAAATATATATACATAGTTACAAGTATATAAATGGAAGACTTTAAAGTCTAGATTAAAGATGAAATAATGTTTAAATAATTCTTAAGTTATTAATGATAAAATCTTTGCTGTTAAAGTTATTGATAATTATTTTTAGAGAAAACAATAAAACCTCACATGCTGAATTTCTATGAAAGTTTTATTTTAACATTTAGTGATCTGAAAGTCAAGTTAAAGGTTCAATTTTTTAAACTTGGTTTTAATAGCTAACATATGTGAAGAAGATACTTTACAAAAAATGTTATATTCCAATGAAATGAGTATATCAAGGGAAATACTTAGGAAATCATAATACTACTTGTTTTTCAAGTCCATCTAGCAATTACCAGAATATTTTTTGAAATTCAGTAACTTGGCATTTTCTAGATTTTGACATCTAATCAGAAGTTGTTGCATTGTTATACTTCTAGCAATGAGTTCAAGATCCACTTAAATGTTCAGTTAGAAGACTTTAAAACAGATTAAATCATGTTAGTTTATGTTTTAAGATAAGAAATGGATATTTATAGATGTCATATTTATATCTGTTATTAAAATGCAGCAAAATCATATGTTTTCAAAAATGCCTTCTCTAATTGATGAGTTGCAAAAACAATTTGTGAATCACTCATTGTTAAGCAATCATTGTTGCTTAATCACTCATTTTTACCTTGATGGGCTGGATGAAAACACATCTTTTTTCAAAAAATATCTACAAGGCAACATTTTGTTGAGACCCACCTACCAATGCAGAAAATTCCAGCAAATGTGAAGCCTTTATTCAATATGTAAAATAAAAATGTTTAACTCAATTTTTATTTTAACAATCACTTTAAGTACTTCAGTGAAATAGCTAGTGAATGACTTTTGTAAGACAAAAGTTTTTAGATATTATCTTTCTCATTATAAACTGTTTAATGGTTATAATACTGAAAATAATAAATTAAATAATTCACTTGACAAGGAAATTGCAACACATGGCAAAATGCTGAAAGGGAACTCAAGAGGGATGGAGCAACATTGGATGTCGCAGTGTGCCCTTGGTGTACCCTGCACTCATTGTATGATCCACGACCTCCTGACATACACAGCGAGTAAGGTGTCAGTGTAAATGTCTACATTAACGAGTGGTACAACTGAATTTCTTTTCTATTTTTTAGGCAAGAAATGAGAAGGCAATGGCATCCCACTCCAGTACTCTTGCCTGGAAAATCCCATGGATCAAGGAGCCTGGTAGGCTGCGGTCCATGGGGTCGCAAAGAGTCAGACATGACTGAGCGACTTTACTTTCAATTTTCACTTTCATGCATTGGAGAAGGAAATGGCAACCCACTCCAGTGTTCTTGCCTGGAGAATCCCAGGGACAGGGGAGCCTGGGTGGGCTGCCATCTATGGGGTCACATAGAGTCGGACACGACTGAAGTGACTTAGCAGGAGACTTGATGTTTTTGTCTTGCACTAAAGTGGATTATTTACTTTTAGAGAACATTCTGTTAAATTCCCATTGGGTGTTTTTCATCTTTAAAATGTTTTTAAATTCTAGCTATCTTCTCCTAATATATTTACTATGACATCAATTCCTTAAAAAATTTTTAGCCAATCAAAATGTTCTTTTAAAAATAACCATAACAAATAAATATAGAGATTACTGACTCTTTCTAAACAGTCTGTGTATTTATTAAGATTCTTTTTGGGGTTTCTCATATCAGTTGAAATCAATCATAGAGATCAATTGAAGAAAAAATTCCTTTCTGCAATTAAAAAGCAATTTTCCAAAGTCTCCTTCATTATTCAAAAAGAACAAATCTACATTAGCAAAAAATATTCAGGCTATGAAGCATGCATATTTTTATTAACAGTGAACAAACACAGGGAATATAGTCAGTATTTTATAAAAACTATGTATAATCTATAAAAATACAGAGTCATATGTTGTACCTATGAAACTAGTATAATATTGTAAATCAAGTATACTTCAAAAGCCAAAAAAAGACTAAGTAAACAAGTTTTGATGTTGAGCAATAGTTATTTTTTTCACCTTTTTTTTGTGCTCGATAAAAGTATCACATAATCATATAATAGAAATATGCTCTGTGTTTATCAACCACCACCAAAAATCCAAATATAGAATAGCATTTCTGTGACTTTAGCATTATTAAAGGTCAGAGAAACGAATGTTACTTATGTCAAATTGGAATTTTTATTTTATTTATTTATTTATTTATTTCAATGGGAATTTTTAAAAAGCAAAATGACATTATCTAACCAAAGATTGGAAACCAGAGCACAAAGAGGGATTAGTATTTCAGAGACAAAATATAGAAAAAGAAAAGAGTACATTAATAGCTAAGATAAAGTCATTCAATTAACAGATTATTTTCAATTCAAAGTCAATTTATAACATCCGTCGCTAGTAATTCAATTCATATTTGAATCAAGTCTAAAATTCAGCTTCAAGTCATATTCCTGAATGTTTTAAGAATTTACCAGGAATCCTTTATGTATTACTGCCTATTACTTTTGTTCAAAATAGGGTGGGGAATGCTTGGGAAAATAAGCCAGTTTCGAAGTAGCATTGTAAAAAAAAATGTTTTAAAAGTAAATGGCTGCCAAAAAAAAATTCTATTCAGCTCATCAAATTTGCCTTGGCCTAATCCATATTTACCAACTTACTTCCTCCTAGCTATTTCCATCATTTTCTATCATTAAATTAAGACAGTAGTTCTCAGTCTTGAAACTAGCAGAAATAACCCCCTGAGGGAAGTAATAACTACCTACCTTTTGACCGCGCCTTCTGTGTCTACTTTGAGGCTTCTTCTTCCTCCTTCTGTCCCCTAAATGTTTCTGCCTGAGATATGTTCAAGTTTTTACTTTCTGCCCTTCAGACTCTTGCCTCTGATAATCTCATTTACCCTATGATTTCAATGTTGCCTTCCTACAGAAAAATCCCAAATAGATGAGTCTAGCAGAAATTTCTCAAGCTATAGTCTCACATTTCAACCTCCTGCTGGTCTTTGCTATGCTCTGTGATCAGTCACATTCAACTCTTTGTGACCCCATGGACTGTAGCCCACCAGGCTCCTCCGTCCATGGGATTTTCCAGGCAAAAATATTGGAGTGGGTTGCCATTTCCTTCTCCAGCGGATCCTCCTGGGCCAGGCATCGAACCCCTGTCTCCTGCATTGGCAGGCAGATTCTTTACACTGAGCCACCTAGGAAGTGCTCAGTTCAGTTCAGTTCAGTCGCTCAGTCGTGTCCGACTCTTTGCGACCCCATGAATCACAGCACGCCAGGCCTCCCTGTTCGTCACCAACTCCCGGAGTTCACTCAGACTCAGTCCATTGAGTCAGTGATGCCATCCAGCCATCTCATCCTCGGTCGTCCCCTTCTCCTCCTGCCCCCAATCCCTCCCAGCATCAGAGTCTTTTCCAATGAGTCAGCTCTTCCTGTAAAGTGGCCTCAGTATTGGAGTTTCAGCTTTAGCATCATTCCTTCCAAAGAACACCCAGGACTGATCTCCTTTAGGATGGACTCGTTGGATCTCCTTGCAGTCCAAGGGACTCTCAAGAGTCTTCTCCAACACCACAGTTCAAAAGCATCAATTCTTCGGCACTCAGTCCTCTTCACAGTTCAACTCTCACATCCATACATGACCACAGGAAAAACCATAGCCTTGACTAGACGGACCTTAGTCGGCAAAGTAATGTCTCTGCTTTTGAATATGCTATCTAGGTTGGTCATAACTTTTCTTCCAAGGAGTAAACGTCTTTTAATTTCAAAGCTGCAGTCACCATCTGCAGTGATTTTGGAGCCCCCCAAAATCTAAAGCATGGCTTTAATCATCTTTAAAAATCTTTGTTTGCTTCCAATTTATTTAGCTGGCCACTCAGTCTTGTCCACCTCTTTGCGACCCCATGGGCTGTAGAGCCCCAGGCTTCTCTGCACATGGGATTCTCCAGGTAAGAATACAGGAGTGGGCTGCCATTACTTCTCCAGAGATCTTCCCACCCAGGGATCAAACCTGGATCCCCTGCACTGGCAAGCAGCTCCTGCATTTCAGACAAATTCTTTACTGCCTGAGCCACCAGGGAAGCCCAATAAACATTTACTGCTATCTTTTTCAGTCTTTTTGTTGTACTCAGTTGTGTCCAACTCTTTGCGACCCCATGGACAGTAGCCTGCCAGGCTCCTCTGTCCATGGGATTTTCCAGGCAAGAAAATTATAGTGTTGTGTTAGTTGCTTAGTTGTGTCTTACTCTTTGTGAACTCATGGACTTGTAGCCCATCAGGCTCCTCTGTCCATAGGATTCCCCAGGCAGGAATATTGGAGTGGGTTGCTATTTTCTTCTCCAGGGGGTCTCCCTGACCAGGAATCAAACCCAGGTCTCCTGCACTGTAGGCAGATTCTTTACCAATAGAGCTATCAGGGAAGTCTAAGAATATTTATAAAGAATGTTCAAATTCCTCAGTCTGCTATTCAAGAGTTTAATTATCCATCATACTTTTCTTGATTCATTGTCTATCATCCTATAACTTATTTCTTATACACTGAATCTGAATTTTATTACCTAATATTTCCTCAATGTAACATGCAGTATCTTATGACTTCACCTTGGCTGATACCATGTTGCTGACATCATGAAAACCTAGTTCAAATTAAACCTTTTCTAAGATGCCTTACCTAATAACTCTAGCTAGCTGAGACCTCCCATTGATTTATTCCTAAAGCCACTGTGATGCAATGGAAAGGGTATGGGCTTTGGAATTCTTTACACCTAGGTTCCAAAGTCATTCTGTTAGTTTTGCGACAACAGGAAAGTCATTTAACTAAATCTTGGTTTTTAAATATATAAAATGAGAATAATACGGCTTACCAAGAAGTTCAAAAGAAATCTTGTGTGGTATAATTGACGTCACCGGGAGAGAGTCCAATTCAGTAGAAGCTTCTCAATAAACCTGAGAAGGTAAAATTTTTATTTATTAACATATGTAAAACACCAGTGGAGGACCAGGCACTTTAAATTACAGGGTGATTAGCAAGATAAACACAGTCCCTGCTTCACGGAGCCAACAATCTGAATTCACCTCAGCCTGGAGTACGTCCTCTACTTTAAAGACTCAGAAATGACCTGGGGAATTGATTAGGTTAATGCATATTATACTTGCTAACAGCACCCTTAACACAGATGTATAAAACCAGAATAAACAATTTCTTATTTATGCTGAAAGTCTTAACTGTCAAACAAACTGACCCCTCATCATGATCTAACCAGGTAGCTATATGGAATCAGAACGAGAAGGGGAAAAGATTCAGATATTTGACAAACTTGAGTTCTCACAGCCGGGTGGGCCAATCTCTAAAACGGGAAGAGAGACTTCCTTTCTTAATACAGGTGTGTATTAGGAGATGACACTTGGAAGGAATTCCCTGGTGGTCTAGTGGTTAGGACTCTGCACATCCACTGCACGGGGGCAAGGCTTGGGTCCCTGATCAGGGAACTAAGATCCCGTCCCACAGCAGCCAAAACAAGAGAAACAACAACAACAACAAAAACCCACAATGAGAAGGTACCTCAAATCCAAGAGAAGCTCCAGAATGATACACCTCTCCTATCTTCCTCATTTTCTAAATAATTTGCAGAAGAGGTTCGCGAATATTCTTATGGATCTCAAAGTGAGGGATGGAAATGCCCGCCACAGATCTCTGCAATTAAGGATTATCTTATGATGAGGCTGGAGGCTATGTTGAGAGAAGTGGATAGAACACTCAACCAAATTCTGAGCAGAACTCATGAATCCTCACAAGGCAAAAAGAAATCACTCAATTAAAAAATGATGAACTCAATTGAGTATATGATATTAGGCAAAACAGCTCAGAGTCAAAGATGAGATTTAAGCTAAAATAAAATCTTTATGATAGTCCTATAAAATTTTGTATCTGGTAATATATTACCTGGGCTTCACTGGTGGCTCAGCAGCAAAGAATCTACCTGCCAGTGCAGGAGATGGGTGTTTGATCCCTGGGTCAAGAAGATCCCCTGGAGAAGGAAATGGCAACTCACTCCAGTATTCTTGCCTGGAAAATCTCATGGACAGAGGAGCCTTGCAGGCTGCAAACCATGGGGCTGCAAAAAGTTGGACACCATTTAGCAACTAAACCACCACAATATATTAACTAAAGTTCTTGAAGGCTGATACAAGGCCTGGTTTGGCTTTCTATTAAAATACCATAGCCAATAAATAATATGCTTTGCATCAATATTTAAGAAAGGAATAAATGATCCATCTTTATCTACACATCAGGTAAACTGCTTATGAGAGACATCTTTGGTGAGTGGAAGAGGACACTGAAGTAGGCTTTAGGTGACATGAAACTTAAGCAGTATGAGGCTGGCACCAGCAGGGAGGATTAAATCTTATCTTTAACCTCCCCCTATTCCTTTGATATTCAAGTGTCCATTAAAAGAGAGATTCCCCAAGACATATTGGCTGGGTGGAGAGTAAACTGCCAGGCTCCTCTGTCCATGGGATTCTCCAGGCAAGAACACTGGAGTGGGTAGCCATCTCCAGGGGATCTTTCTGACCCAAGGATCAAACCAGGGTCTCCTGCATTGCAGGCAGATTCTTTACTGTCTGAGTCACCAGGGAAGCCCAATAAAATGGAAAATTAGTCAAAACAGCTAAGAACACTTCTCTGAGCTCTGTCCATACCCACTCTGCAGGCCTTTTGGCCCCTCACAACACCATGGAGTGTATAGTAACCATTCTAAACTGTTAATTATTATTATTATTTATCTATTCATCTCTAGGTTCATTCCAAAAACTGTTTGAGGTGGCCAGAACACACACAGCAAGATGACAATAAAAAGAACAGCAAAAACCAAAATATACAGAAGGAAACCAAAGTCAATGCTGAACATAAGGAAAGGGAAATAAGCTCCAACCATGGGTAGTATTCATATAGAGAACGCAGACTTTTGGAATCTGTACACTTGCTATAAATGGATAACAGTGACATTGACTTTTCTTACATAGCATTTGAACTTTACAGGTAGAGTCTGATTTCCTTGGGAAATTTTAAGTTTCTTAGAATATGAGCAAAAAGCATCTTTAGGGAAAGAAGCCTTTCTTTAGGGTATACTGTCAGATTTCCTTAGGCCTAAGCCCACAATACTTTGCTGGTATTAAAAACTGCTACCCGAGATTTCAATTTCTCTAGAACGCTCCTTAAGTGAATTTTCATTTTTTACTTTATCTTTACACTATTTCAATCTTTTTTGCCCTTTCTTCCCTCTCTCCCTTCTACCTTCCTTCCTTCCTTTAACAATCTAATCTTGATGCTCACTTAAGACAGTCATTCAAAGGCTAGGCTTGGCTTTTCTGATATTGTTATTTAAATAGGACATACCCAATGTGCTTATAAGTGGCTCAGATGGTAAAGATTCTGCCTGCAATGCAGGAGAGTTGGGTTCAATCCCTGAAGCTCCCCTGGAGAAGGGCATGGCAACCCACGCCAGTATTCTTGCCTGGAGAATTCATGGACAGAGGAGCCTGCTGGGCTACAGTCGATGGGATCACAAAGAGTTGGATGTGACTGAGCAGCTAACACACACACACTCATTTGTTTATATTAAAAAAAAATAACAAGAAGGGCTCAGGGCTGATTCCTGTTGATGTATGGCAAAAACCATCACAATTTTGTAAAATAATTATCCTCCAATTAAAATAAGTTATTAAAAAAATTAACAAGAAGGGAACCATATGAAACCACTGAAAGTAATAAAACTTGAAATATAAAATATTTTAAACAACTTTCATAGATAAAGTTGGTGGCAGAATCTCTGTGAGCCATCTGGATTTCAGGAATTTGAGAGCATGCATATTTTCGAGCTAATGAAGGCAGGCATGCACAGGTGCACTGGTTGGTACTCACTAAACGTCATGCTTCCAGCACTGGAGAATAAAGCATGCTCCCTGGAGTATTGCAATGGTTTTCTTTTTCACTTAAAAAATGATATCATATAGCATGTAGTTCCTAAAAGTATCAGACTGGTAGTTCTGCAGCCCCATTTTTCTTCCTGCAAAGCAACAGCAACAGAGGCAGGGATATTACAAATGTGCTAAAACATTTTTAGTAATGGGACTTAATTGGGGCATTATAGGAACTTATAAGCACATCAAAATTTTTACATAAATCAGGTTGCTGTTGCATCTGAAGGGAGTGGTAGGAGATAAATGAATAAATTCACAAGAAGTGCAGGTAGTTTGGCAAGTCAATTATGGCTCCTGAAAATTTCATTTTTAATAAGGCACAAAGATTATATAAAATGGTTATTCATGGCAGGGGCTTCCCCAGTAGCTCAGCTAGTAAAGGAAGCAATACAAGAGACCTGAGTTGGGTTCCTGGGTCAGGAAGATCCCCTGGATAAGGGACAGGCTGCCCACTCCAGTATTCTTGGACTTCCCTGGTGGCTCAGATAGTAAAGAATTTGCCTGCAATGCAGGAGACCTGGGTTCGATTCCAGGGTTGAGAAGATCCCCTGGAGGAGAGCATGGCAATCCACTCCAGTATTCTTGCCTGGAGAATCCCTATGGACAGAAGAGCCTGGAGGGCTACAGTCCATGGGGTTGTAAAGAGCTGGATACGACTGAGCCACTAGCACAGCACACTCATGGGAAAGGGCCACATAACAGAAGATAACGGGATCTCCAATAGATGTGCTCCTGGGAAACAGTTTTCTGCACTGGCTGGTCATGGCACCACCCTCCTGTCTTACAAGAACTTAAATTGTTACTAATATTCTCCTATACTTTCTGTTATTCAGGGGTAGAGTCTATTTTCTAAAAGTCACGGGATAAATGTATGTCTCCTAGATCACAGAGAAGATGCTTAAGCTTTTCCCACAATTATTAATTGCTTTGTTAGCACAGCTGGGTATAAGTGGGGGTGAAGAGTGGGGGTGGTCTACAATAGTCCTGTATTAAAGAAGAAGATATAGCATAGGTTAAGATTTGATGATGAAATTTCATTCATCAGTTCTAGAGGATGGCTGAAAGACTGAGCAATTTTTTTTTATAGTCTTGTGAGGGTTATGATAATACAGCACTATTAAAGTAGAAAAAGGAATCCTGGAGACATTCTTTGATTTGGGATGGGTCACCAAAAGGATGTACTCTAGCACTAGTGGCAAATCAGAAGTAGTAAATCTTTAAATGACCTAGAGCTCAGCTTTGAGTCATCACCAGATGAGATAATTTCAGAGTCCTAGTGCTTCCAGAAGCAGGGAGAAGCAATTACAACCCTTTGGGAAGGAAGCTAGTGTCATTTTAGGCCTCCGCTTATTTCTAATAGTTATTTTGCAAATCAATGTCAGGTAAACAAAAATAAATAACCAAGAGTTTAAAGAGACAAAAAGATGGGAATCAAAAATAATAAGAATAGCAAATAGACACATGAGGGGTTCAAAGACTGGCATTATCAGACACTAAAATAACACCTATTACTTTCAAGGAGATAAACAAGAAGACTGAATTTTAACAGGTATTTAGATACTAAAAATAGGATACTTTCACATGAATTTATGTATGAATGAATGGATTTATTAATATCTTGGACTCAGCTGAAGAAAGATATGTCAAGAAAAAAATACCTAACAGAAAGTATGAAAAAATAAAAATTTGGTAATACATGAGAAATGCCAATAGGCAAGGAGGGCACAGTGATAAGGTCTAAGATATACATAATTAGAATCCAAGAAAGGAGGGAAAGGGGAAGGAGCACTATTTGAAGAGATAACGGCTAAAAACATTTCTAAGATGACAAAAAATATTACGTAGCAGATTCAAGAGCACTTACAAACTGCAAGAAGAATAAAAAGAAATTCTCACCTAGCTGCAACACAATAAAATGGCAGAATATTAAAGGAAAGGGAAACCTTAAGAATAAGGGGGGTAAATAGGGTTCAAATTACTTTCAAAATAAATGACAATTAGACTGAGTTGATTTCTCAATATAAACAATTAAGTCAGAGCAATGGAAGAATATATTCAAAATGTTGAAAGAAAGTAGTGCCAAGTAGGAATTCTCTATGCAGCAAAAAATCCTTCAAATAGGAAGCTGAGCAGAAAAGATCATTTAACAAAATCCTATACTTCTTCATAGAAAAACATTCAAAACTAGGAATAGAAGTTTACTTTTTTAACTTGATAAAAGTCATCTATGAAAACACAAAGCTAACAGCATACTTTAAGGCTGAAAGATTGAATTGTTCCCCCTATGATTAGAATCCAGACAAGGATATCTGTTCTCACCACTTTTATTCAATATTGTACTATAGGCTCTAGTCAGGGCAATTAGACAAAAAGAAAAAAAAGGAGTAAAGAAGTCAAAATAAACTAAAAGGTATCCAGATTAGAAATGAAGAACTAAAATTGTCTCTATTTGCAAATGACCTGATATTGCATATGAAAAATCCTGAGGGGAAAAAAAAATGCATCCTCAAATCTATTAGAACTAATAAGTCAGTTCAGCAAGGTTGCAGGATACAGAATCAATATACAAAAAAATCAATTTAATTTATATACACTAAAAATGAATAACCCAAAAATGAATTTAAGAAAATAATTCCATTTGCATTAGCATCAAAAAAGATAAAGTACTTAGTAATAAATTTTTAAAAAGTAGTACATTTATAATCTGAAAACCACAAAACATTGAAGAAGACCTAAATAAAGGGAAAGGTATCCCATGTTCATAGATTAGAAGACTTAATATTTTTAAAAGGGCAATAGTCTCCTCTTGACTGAACTGAAGCTTAAGTAAAATCCCTATCAAAATCTCAGTTGGCTCCTTTGCAGAAACTGACAAACTGATCTAAAATTCAAGAGGAAATTAAGGGGATACAGAATACCTTAAACGAACTTTAAAGAAAGGACAAAGCTGGAAGACTCACAATTCCCAATTTCAAAACTAACTAAAAATTTACAATAATAAAAAGAGTATAACAGGCATACGAAAAACAGCTCAGTGGAACAGAATTGGAAGTCAAGAAGTAAATCCTTATATTAGTGGTCAACTGATTTTTCACAATGATGCCAAAATAATGCAATGGAAACAAAAGTTTTTTCAATAAATAATGCTGGGACAATTTAATATATGCATGTTAAAAAATGAAGTTGGATTCTCTTTACACATGATATATAAAAACGCATTATGGACTTAAACGTTAAGAGCTAAAACTCTAAAACTGAGAAGAAAATATAGGAGTATATATTTGTGACATCAGCTTTCTTAGATATGATATCAATAGCACATGTAAAAAAAACTGGACTTTATCTAAGCTTACGTTGTAATTTAAAAAATCATCAGAAGTGAAAAGAAAACCCACAATGGGACAAATGAACCAACTGGAGAAAAAAAAGGAACCAAGTGAAAAATGGGGAGGGGATCTGAATAGACATATCTCCAAAGAAGACATATAAATGGTCAGTTGGTGCATGAAAAGATGTTCAACACTGTTAGCCATTTGGGAAGCGCAAATCAAAACCATAATTAGGTACCACATGGCATCCACTGGAATGGTTATACTCAAAAGGCAGAAAATAACAAGTGTTAGCCAAAATGAGGAGAAACTGGAATCTTTGTATACTGCTGGTGTAGACACTTTGGAAAATATTCTGGCAGTTCCTTAAATGATTAAACATAAAGTTACCAAATAGCTTTGCAATTTCAAAGAGAATTGGAAACCTATGTCCACACAAAAACTTGTAGGCAAATATTCACTGTGGCACTATACGCAATAGCCAAAAAGTGGAAAAAAATCCAAATATCCATCAAGTGATGAATGGATAAACTGTATATATAAATGCTACAACATGTATGAACCTTGAAAATGTATACTAAGTGAATGAAGCCAGTCATAAAAGACCATATATAACAACTATGTGGGGACTGCTGAATTCTCGCCACTAGACCACCAGGGAGTGTCCAACTATGTTGAGATACAGTCACATACTACACAATTCACCACTTAAAGTGTACAGTTCAATAGCTATTAATATATGCACAGATTTGTACAACCAAAATTACAATTAATTCTAGAACATTTTTATCACACTCTGAAGAATCTCACACCCATTAACAATTATTTTCCACTTTACCCCAACCCAAGCAGTCCTATGTAATCACTAATCTACTGTCTATCTCTACAGATTTGCTGATTCTGGACATTTCATATAAAAGTGTTTGATATCCTTGCATTGTTTGGAAAGATGGTTAAAATTAAATTATTATTTATTTATGCTGTAATCTCTGATACAATCACTAAAAGAATACTAAAAATGTGCATTATTCTCAAGTTAATAAAGCAGAAAACAGCTGGCACATTCAAGCTGGGTAATTTGAAGAGAGTTTAATAAAGGAGTTCCTTATAAAGATGTGACCAAGTTTAAACAAGACAAAACAAAATATAACAAAAGAAGCTAGTGGAGACTCCATTGTGTGCTAGTGCAGAACTCCATTGTGTCAAGATCTATCCGAGTTTTTACTCAGCTTGCAAGCTGACAAATTATCCTGCTATAGTTTCAAGGGTGCTGGCAGAAGACACAAAACTCCTGGGTCAGAGACAAAGGACAGTTTGTCACAGCAATAGCAGTAGCCAAAGTATCAGCATTTGTGCAGTTTTCTGAGCTTGAAATTCCCATAGGATTACATAAAGAGGTCAGGTAACACTTACACATGCAGTGGACTGCATTGCAAGAGAGGAACCATGACATCTGACAGGAGAAAAAGGGAATAAACATCCCAATTTCATATTCTTCCCACTGTTCAGTTTCTTACTGGTTTCTTCCATTGAGCAAAACCAACCAGAAGTTAGAAAGCAAGGAAGCTCTTTGATGTCATCCATAAATGTGATCTTCCTTGGGACCCAGGGAAGGGTGGGGAAAGATGGAAAATGAATCAATCAGGTTCGACAAATGGATAAGCAGAAGGAAAAACATGAAGTAATACAAAATAATCCAAGCGAAGAAAGAAGGGGAAAAGAAACACGGAAATGGTTAGATAGAAGACAGCACTTATTAGGATAGACATTTAACACAAAATATTCTTCAATTAAAAGCAATGGTCATCTACTTGGATAAAAAAATTAGCTAAGAGATCTAACCATATGTCATAAAAGACACATAAAACATGGAGATAAAAAATGCTGACACAAAGTATGGAAAACAGATGTACCATAAAACATCAGCCAAACTGTATGAATAACAAAGGAAAACTTTAAGGCAGAGGTAAAGGAGAACAGCTTAAAATGTTTAGTGTTTCAATTTACCAAAAAGACGTACTAATTCTAAATTCGTAAAATAATATACTAAAACTAACTTCTAAAAATTTAGCCTTAAAACATATAAAGCAAAATAAAATAGAGTTAAAAAAAATCCACAATCATAGTGGGAGATTTTTATATAACATCTCTCAGAATACAGTAGAATAAACAAATAAAAATCACTATGAATACAGAGAATTTAAACAACATGGTTGGCACATTGAAATGAAAACACCTTTTTTTCAACCATACACATACTATTATAAATGTTGACCACATGCTTGGCCAAAAAGCAACTTTCAAAGGACTGAAATCACATAGAGTATTGTCCGTGACAACAAAGAAATTAAATTACATTTAAAAAAAAAGAACAAAAGAAAAAGACAGCGAGAAAAAACTCTATTACAATGGAAAATACATTGAAATGAATAATAATCAAAATAGAATTCATTGAAACTTGAGATATACAGCTCTGGTCATACTTGAGAGGAAACACATGTCTTTAAATATGAATATCAGAAAATATGAAAAGCTAAATATCAATGAGCTATAAGCATCCACATAAAAAATTTAGGGGAAACAAAGGATGGCAAATAAATCCAAAGAAAGTAGAAGGGAGGAAAAAGAAAAGATTAGAAGTAAGACAGAACACAGACAACAAAGTCATTCCTGAAAAGTTTTAAAATTCATAAATTCTGGTGAATATAATCAAAAAGAAAAGAGAGAAAGCACGAATAGCTAATGTTAGGACTAAGGAATAGGCCAATACAATACATCCTTTAGATATTAAACAGTTAAGAAGAAAATATGAATAATTTTCTGCTAAAATATTTCCCTGATGGCTCAAGCAATAAAGAATTCACCTGCAATGAAGAAGCAGGAGACGTGGGTTTGACTCTTGGGTCAAGAAGATCCCCTGGAGGAGGAAATGGCAACCAACTCCAGTATTCTTGCCTGGAAAATCCCATGGACAGAGGACCCTGGAGCATGGGGTCACAAAGAATCGGACATGACTGAGCAACTGAACATGCCAAACATTAAAAATTTAGATGAAAGAGAAAAATTCTTATAAAATGCTAGTTAAAATTGACACTAGAAATAAGAATATTAGCTTAAGAATACTTGAGTAGTCCTGTAACTATTAAGAACAGTTTCTCAAAAAATATCAATGAGGTCTAAGATATAAGACAGAATGGGAGAATAGATTTACAAGACATGAAAAAAGAGCCCATAACTAGAATATAACTAGAATAAGAAAAAGACAGACAACTCATCATAAAATGGGCGAGAGAACTGGTATTTAGCAAAAGAGAATACCCAAATGGCAAATAATCACATGAACAAGTGCTCAACCTCATCAGTCATGAAGAAAAGTCAAATTCTACCATGAGGTATTTCTGTACATACACCAGAATATCTATTGTACAAAGTCTAATTCCAAAGGTCAAGGATGTGAAGAACTGGGGAAACATGCATTGCTGGTGTGGTGAAAATTGGTACAGTTAATTTGAGAAACTGGCAGTATCTACAGGAGATGAGCATAGACACAGCATGATCTCACAATGCCAGCTGTGTATACATGCTCTGCAGAAATGCATGCACACCACCAAGAGAAGGGTGTAAAATGTTCACTGCAACAGTACTGAAACAGCCCAAAGCGGGAAATACCCCAGATGCTTATCAGTAGTAGAATGAATACATAAATTGTGGTATTTACATACAACAGAAGAGTTAGAAAAACTAGAGAAACTTGTAAAAGCATGGAAGAATAAACAAAATAAACTAAAGCATGGAAGCATATAGTAAACAGTGGGTAAAGGGAACCACCAAATCAAGCACAAAAGGGTCCTACTGCATGATTCCATTTACATAAAGGTCCAAACCAGACAACCTACTCTATTGTGAGTAGGGATGGACACTTACGGTTAAACTATGAGTTTACTATGATTACTCCGAAAATCTGGATTGGAGGGCGGGGCTTTGGGATGACTGACAATAATGCATTTCATCATCTGACAGCAGTGTTTGCCTTATGATAAAGCATCACACAGTTCTGTTTGTGACCTTTTTTCTGTACATGGGCTATCTTTACCAATATAAAGGGTTAAGCAATTTGATTGCTTGAGAAAGGGAGAGAACAAAGCAAAGAGGTCACATTTTCCTTAGAGGTAGGAAGGCTAGGATCCCTGGAGAGAGACCAAGGGGCAGAAAAGGCTTACAGTGGGGGAGGGGCCAGGCACAAACTGCTTCCTTTACCATTTTACAGGCTCAAGTCAAACATGAACAGTCGCTAGGGGAGAACTGGCTCTGTGGTGACAAGGTATCTGCTTTAGTGTTTCAGATATCTTTATTAGTCATGGGAAGGAAAATCTCTTTTGAACTTCCCTTTCCACAGAAAAATGCCTCTGTATTCTCTTAGGCTGTACTAGGTCTTATAGTATTCTGTACCTTTTATATTGCATAGTTCTTTATTCAGAATCTTTTTTTTTTTTTTAATCTCTTGGATACAAAAGCTAATTCTTTTGTTGGCTTGCTTCAAAAATGTGAATGAGGGAACTGTATCATTCTTGATATAGATCCTCAAGGTGTCTGGGAGTAAATTCAATATTTAACATCAATCTACAGGACAAAACTATTTAAGTTCTCATTCCTCAGAGATTTGTTCTTTTCCTTTTTGCACCCCCACCCATTACTATAGGTATAACAAGTTTTACTCATGGGGGTTAGAGGAGGAGTATAAAGCCTGCAAATGGATACTCCCTGGATTTCCACTAAATGAGGAAATGCCCAGAGAGGGGAGACACAATTGAGATCTCATTCCAACCAATGAATATTTTTTCCTGAGGTTAAAAATTTATGCTGGTAAGTGGAGCAGTATACACTACTGGGAAATAGTATTTCCAGTGATTCCAAAGATATAGTTTCCACCTACTCTTTTCTCTGGCAAAAAAAGACAGCCTGCTCTCTCTTTCTCTGTATGAGACAGAAAGACAAAGAGAGAGTTGTTGAGTAGGGAGGGGATTGATTCACTTTCCTGTTAGAATGTTCAAACCATACTATTTTCAGAAGGGAGCAATGACTGCCTGCAGGACTTTTGGATGAAAATAGGAATGATTGATGATGATGATGATGATGATGAAGAAAATATATTTCTTTATGTTTTTAGCTCAAGTTATCTGCAAATACATGCTTTTTTATTTTGCTGGAAAGACTTCAACATATCTGTACGTTTTTACATTAAATTCTCTTGAAATCCACATAAAATCCAGACCATCCTTCAGGGAATAGGATGTGAATGAGGGTTTTGCCTGGCACACAACACCAATAGGTTAGCTATCATCATGATTAGTATTACTAATTTTATCCCTCAGGGGAACTACCATTTGGTCTTGGCTTAGATTGCTTTGCATAAAGTGTCCTGGAGACCACTCTTGATGTGTAACCCAGGTCAATACTGCTATTTGTTGGGTTTTAATTTTGACGTGAGCAAAACTTGGATTCTGTAAGCTCTTTGACTCAAAATGTTGTGCCTCTATGAAGTACTACAGATTTCTCACAGGCTGGGGATTAGCAAACCCTGGGTGTCAGCAGTGGTTGGTGCCACGGGGNGGAATTAAATCTTGCCATCTGTCACAACATAGATGGACCTTGAGGGTGTTACATTAAGTGAAATATGTGAGCTGGAGAGAGATACCATATAATTTTACTCATAAGTACCATCTTTTAAATAAATGAGTCTCTAATGAAACCTGTTTAGAGAAGGACATGCACTCCCCTACTCGTGAGAACACAAAAATCACAACTATCTGTTGAACAACCAGAGGACACAGGAATCCACTAAAAAAAGATACCCCCCATCCAAAGACAAAAGAAAAGCAGAAACAAGATGGTAGAAGGGGCACAATCACAATAAAATCAAATCCCATACCTGCTGGTGAGCGACCCACAAGCTGGAGAACAACAATGCCTAAGAAATTCTCCCCACTGTTGTGAAGATTCTGAGCCCCATGTCAGGCTCCCAGCCTGGGGCTCCAGCAATAGGACTGGGAATCCCCAGGAAATTTTACTTTGAAGGCCAGCAGGATTTGATTAAGGACTTCCACAGGGCAAGAGGAAACAGACTCCACTCTTGAAGGGCACACACAAAATCTTGTGCACACCAGGACCCAAGGGAAAGGAGAAGTGACCCCACAGAAGACAACTTCTTTCTTTAAAATCCAAATTTGAACCTCTTTTCAGGTTTAATACCTCTCATCCCAATCATTTTATTAGGGTCTACTTTCTCTTGAATTTGATTGATTATCTGTAAGTTGACAATAAACTCCCTAAACAATGGGGCTGAAACAGAAAATTCTGGAAACCATACTTCATGAAAAAGGCGATACTTTTCATCCTATTACATTTTTGAGTGGGGAGCTGGTGGCAACACCACTGAAGCAGCATCTAATGAAAGCATAATATTCTAATAATGGGGGTTCTTCTAAAACAAACTCTGTAGTTCAGTTCAGTTGAGTTCAGTCGCTCAGTCATGTCCGACTCTTTGTGACCCCATGAATCACAGCACACCAGGCCTCCCTGTCCATCACCAACTCCCGGAGTTCACTCAGACTCGTGTCCATCAAGTCAGTGATGCCATCCAGCCATCTCATCCTCGGTAGAGAAGGTGGCTCAAACTCTGTAGAGAAGGTGGCTTTTCCAATCCCTTCTAAACACTTGAGATGGCTTTGGCTACTGTGAAATTTGGACATAAAATGAGAAATCCTTAAAGACCATGTCCAGACTCTGTGGACCATCCAGTGTACTCATGTGGTAACATTTCAAATGAAGCAAAGACACTTTTTAGGAGAGGAGTCCAAATTGTATGGGGACCTTCATCAGGTTTGCTGGCATTTTCATTCATCTTTTCATAAAATAGTTAACAGTGAACAATTAAAACTCACATATTTCACTCGGGGGTCCTTGGGTTTGTGGCCACTGTTCCAGCCCACAGCTTCCCTGGGTCCACTTGAACACAGAAAAGACTTTGTCGTAAGAATTAGCCTAGCAGCCTGAGGACCATGAGCTCTGAGTGCCAGCTGTTGCCATAGTTACCAGGCCCTTCCAGGGTGCTTTCCAGATTACAGATATTGTTTGAAAACAAATCAGCTCTTTGGCTTCCATTCACACTGTTTCCACTGTTTTATTCTTGAGTTAAAAATCAACATGAGCCTCTGATACTGGAGAATACTTCTCAGTTCTGGTATTCAAGAGCCCTGTGAGCATGGCATGGTCTTTTCAGCCATATTGCACACCAGTTGGTTTGACAAACGGATTTATACCATTACATTAATGTCTTTACATTATGTCTAATTTCAGGTCTGGGTGGGACTTTCTGTCAGGGAATCCTGTGATGAATTGCTTCAATAAGCAAAAGTAAAAGAGAAAAACACTCCTCTTGAAATATATGTTACTGATATAATAAAGTAAAAATTGCAGTGACCAACTAAAAACCACAGCTGATGTCTTGCCAATGATGAATTCTTTCCCAGTGATCAGAATTACTCAAGGTGAAGCACAGATCGGTCATCAGGGCCCTAGAGGAAATCAAAGCTCTCAGGGGGGTTGTCAGCATCACTTCAGCAGCCCCAGCTTCAGGAGAGGTCTCTCAGAGAACCTGCCAGAAGGCAGCCCCCCACATCATCCAAGGTGAGGGTAGCACACACCTATGTGGGTACCCAACCCGCACTGTCATCATGAAGTTAAGTCAATGCGAACTATACAGGTATAAAACAACAACACCAGGGGTGTCACTACTGACCAAGGAATTTTACAAAACCTACAAGAAGGCCTGAGCACTGTTGAACCCATGCCAAGAGAGAAAGCGATGTGGTTTTTGAGGGGGTATTCTGCACAGTTAAGATTTACAGATAAGTGGATATCAAGGCTCCATGCTCCATGGTAGTTCAGAGAACCAGCTTTGAAATCAGGTCAGTCTGAGGTCAAAGCCCAATCCCTTGCTAGCCCTGCAAACTTAGGTGAGCCACACAATGTTTCTGGGTGTCAATTTCCTCATGGCAGAATGAGAATGATGACACCAGTTGTACAAAATAACAATGAAATACTGTAAGTTTTCTCCTGTGGCTCAGATGGTAAAGAATCTGCCTGTAATGCAGGAGCCACAGGAGATGTGGGTCAGGAAGATCCCCTAGAGGAGGGCATGGCAACCCACTCCAATATTCTTGCCTGAAAAATNTCACTGCTCCTTCCAGTAGGAGGTCTCACTCAAGGCGACTCTGGCTAGAAGCCGTGGTCCGTGGCCATTCCCACTGATGACAAGCAGCCATGCCCACTGGCAAATCTCTGGAACTCCACCCTCTCTACCAGGGAGCAGTACTTCTGTGGTCCAAGGCTCGTATTGTCCCTGGAGGATGGGATTGTCACTTTCCCAACAGCGCGCTCGGAGAACGCCCAGAGCAGTGGAGGCGCTTTCTCCACAGGCGCATCCTAACTGCAGAGAGCAGGCAGCACGCCCTGCATTGGGAGCTCTGGTTCTGTACACACAGAGAGCAGCCCTTCAGCTTCTTGCCCACCCCTTACAGACTGGAATCCATCAAAGAAGGGGGGGAAAAAAAATCAGTCCTTAAAAATGCTGACTAATAGCATCAGCTCTGGAATTGAAATGATACTATTTTTGTTTTCATTCTGTCTTTCTAGTTTGAACTTTCCTTTTGATAGTCTGTAAATATTCATCATCTCAGAACCGAACCGGCACTTCGCCTCCCGCCGCCGGATCTCCTTCTACCCCCGCGCCGGGTCTCCCATGACGCCCGAGTCCCCCGGCCGGCGACAATGACCACTTCCCTGCAAGATGGGCAGAGCGCCGCGGGTCGGGCGGCTGCCCGGGACTCGCCGCTGGCCGCCCAGGTGTGCGGCGCTGCCCAGGGGAGGGGCGACGCCCGCGACCTGGCGCCGGCCCCCTGGCTGCACGCGCGGGCGCTCCTGCCCCCTCCGGACGCGACCCGCGGCTGTGCGGTAGACAGGTAGGCAGCCCTCGGAGGGCGCGGGGGAGTGTCCTGGGTTGGCAGCCGGCGAGGGGTGAGGAGGCGGTCCTAGGGGGTGAGCCATGTGCCCAGATCTGGGCCAAGTTTGAGAAAGTCTCAGAAGACAATTCCCCTTGAGCTGGCAGAACCTACCGGATGGGCAGGACATTGCGATCTCCCAGCGCCTTATAAATAGCATCACCGATTCATTGAGAGCTCCGGGTCGCTCTCGCCTCTGCCCATCGATGTGAACTAGGAGGCCAAGCTCCAGGCTGACCACCCTCCTTCCTTCTTTACTGCGTTAAGAAACAAAAAAAATCCCTTTTATATATTATAAAAAATCAGAATAAATCAGTTCGCCTCCCACATGGAGTCTTAGAACGACCCTGGAGAGGCAAAGTACGGATTGACATTTGAGCAGTCTAGCTGTTCAGCAGGAAAGAATAGAGGCTTTAAAGTGTTTCCCAATCTCCATAGCATTCAGCCCTAAGTGCCTGTAGAATTCACAATTTCACACATACTTTAGGAAAGAAAAAGGCTGCAACAATACAAAAATCTATAGTCCTTTATATTCATACATTTAAATGATGTCTTTTTCTTTTCCTTCAGATTTTCAAAGTGCTTCAACTTCACTGAAGTTAAAATTACCCTACAGTGGACCAAAGTATATTAATACTAGCAAGTTCTATTCACTTACCTCCTCAAAAACACTGCCTTGCAGTTTAGTATCTATAAGCACTTGAAAAATCAGCAGACTGTGTGTGGGCCACATTGTGAATGAAATTTGAAGTGAGATGAACCACAGCTATAATTAATAAACCATAACTTTCAAAAGTGATTAGTAGAATAGAATAGGGATGAGTTCACTAAATGTTTATAGACTGTCAATTTAGTGGATGCAAAACAATGTCTAACTCCTCAGGATGATTTTTACTTCAATAATTCTGTAGTCTGTATGTCAGTTTCAGGAAAATTATCAGAAGTGCTGGAAATGGGGCTTCCAGGCCTGGTAAATTTTTTTTTAAGGCCAAAAGAAAAGAAAGAAAGGAATGCAAAAGGAGATTGATTTATATCAATTGACATGTTTTATTCTGACCCACAAAAAGTACACCACAGACCTTTCCTGTATACTTTACATTAGTATTGTCACAGAGTGGGGCATTCTGCCCTTAACTTTTTAATCCTGACAGCAATTATATTTTACATTCTGTTTTATGTAAATTACATCCTATGTTCTCTCGGTGTAGGAGAAAAAAGAAAGATCTTGATGTTCTGGAAATGCCATCTATTCCAAACCCTTTTCCTGAGCTATGCTGCTCTCCATTTACATCTGTGTTGTCAGCAGGCCTGTTTCCCAAAGCAAATTCAAGGAAAAAACAGGTATGCATTTAAAAATGTTCTAATTAAAAAATCTTAGAAGTTCTATATCCGTATAATCTTTAAGAGAGTAACTTACAATATTAGCAAAAGATTAGCATGTCCTATTTTAAATAGCTCTATTAACTGACATAGTTCTTTGCCATTAGTTTCCTTTAGGGTCTCACTTTTCACATCTGTATAATGGGTACGTTAAAACATACCCATCAGGCTTTTGGAGTGGATTAAACGAAAGAATATATGTGAAGTACAGAGCCTAGGAGCTATTATTATTCACATTGTAAGTGGTGAGTTATATATGATAACAACTGATCAGTTTTAACTCAGAAATTGGAAGAGCTGGTAGTGATTTAGAGTGAGAAGGGAATTGACTGGTTCTTTTAATACCTTCTTTAATCTTTCATATTTTCAACCCAAGCCAAACTTATTTACTAAAGGAAATTGATAATGGTGAATCTGTGGTGAAAGGTAAATGGAGTTTTGGACTCCACAGTTTTTCTTTCATTTCAGCGAATTCCTCAGTTTGGAAGCTTCTGACTGCAGAAGGCAGATGACTTGATGATTAGCTTATGGACTTAATTTTTATGATTTTCTTTCAAGTTTCTAGTATGGAGCTGACTTGAGCAAATTAAACTTCAAGAACCAAGCAGCTGTGGGGAGATGCATCACAATTATAAAAAAAAAAGTGTTTCCTAGGTTAATCCCATCTCTTCTGAATATACTTCATTCCAGTCTTGAATCAGCAAACAAAGAGAAGCTTCACTATGTACCTTGTTCTTGCAAGGGTTGTTGTTTGTAGTCGCTAAGTCGTGTCCAAATCTTTGTGACCCCATGTACTACAAACAGCACACCAGGCTACCCTGTCTTTTACTGTTTCCCAGAATTTGCTCAAACCCATGACCACTGGGGGCTTCCCTAGTAGCTCAGTTGGTAAAGAATCCACCTGCAATGCAAGAGACCCCAGTTCATTTCCTGGGTTGGGAAGATCCCCTGGAGAAGGGGTAGGCTGCCTACTCCAGTATTCTTGGGCTTCCCTGTGGTTCAGCTGGTAAAGAATCAGCCTGCAATGTGGGAGACCTGGATTCGATCCCTGGGTTGGGAAGATCCCCTGGAGAATGGAACGGCTAGCCACTCTGGTATTCTGGCCTGGAGAATTCCACGGACTGTATAGTTCATGGGGTCGCAAAGACTCGGACACAACTGAGTGACTTTCACATACATACACATACATGTCCATTGAATTGGTGATGCCATCCAACCATCTCATCCTCTGCTGCCCCTACTTTTGCCTTCAATCTTTCCCTGCATCTGGTCTTTTCCAGGGAGTCTGTTCTTTGTATCAGATGGCCAAAGTATTGGCGCTTCAGCTTCAGCATCAGTCCTTCCAATGAATATTCAGGGTTGATTTCCTTTAGGATCGACTAGTTTGATCTCCTTGCCGTTCAAGGGACTCTCAAGAGTCTTCTCAAGCACCACAGTTTGAAAATATCAATTCTTTGGCGTCTAGCCTTCTTTATGGTCCAACTCTCACATCCTGACATGATTACTGGAAAAACCATAGCTTTGACTATACAGACCTGTGTCAGCACAGTGATGTCTTTGCTTTTTAATATGCTATCTAGGTTTGTCATAGCTTTTCTTCCAAGGGTAGAAGCAACAAATTTAAACAGTCAGATGCTTGCCATAAGGAGAGGGTTAATGAAAAGAGAGAAGACGGTTGATTATTTCCCCCCAGCTATTGTTCTCTTTCCTTTTTTTCTGCACTTTTACTATCTGTGATGGGTTCAATAATGTGTGTTTGGGTTAAGATGTAAGATGGGAATATGGATGATAGATTTGTTTGTACATCGTGGTGATGGAAAAATTGATTTTGAACTATCCCTGTGATCCAGGATGGGGAAAGGAAGTGTCTGATGATGGCATAATGGTCCTTCGGGGAATTTAATACATCATTTCCCTATTTATGAATGGCCTGCTATGTTTCTTGCATCATCCTAGGCTCTGAGGCACAGAGCTAAGCAAAAATGCCTCCAAAGGGTATTTATAGGGACTTTCCTGGTGGCCCACTGGTTAAAACTCTATTTTTCCAATGCAGGGGACATGAGTTCTATCTGACTGGGGAACTAAGATCCCACATACTGTGCAGTACAGCCACAAAGTAAAAGAAAAAATAATTAAATTAAAAAGGGTATTTATCAAAAGGTAGGGCTAGGTTAAGCATTAGGAGCTGAACAGAGGAAGGGAAGAAGACAGAGAAAGGCCTGGGTTTACTCCGGCTTTAAATTTGTGAATGAGCACTGGGAGAAATCCTGTGTCTACCAGATGAGCTGAAGGGGCAGGGTTTCTTTTGAATAAAGAGAGAATAAACATCTTATGATTACATAATGAGAAACGCTGGACTGGAAGAAACACAAGCTGGAATCAAGATTGCTGGGAGAAATATTGATAACCTCAGATATGCAGATGACAGCACCCTTATGGCAGAAAGTGAAGAGGAACAAAAAGCCTCTTGATGAAAGTGAAAGAAGAGAGTGAAAAAGTGGGCTTAAAGTTCAACTTTCAGAAAATGAAGATCATGGCATCCGGTCCCATCGCTTCATGGGAAATAGATGGTGAAACAGTGGAAACAGTGTCAGACTTTATTTTGGGGGGCTCCAAAATTACTGCAGATGGTGACTGCAGCCATGAAATTAAAAGAACCTTACTCCTTGGAAGGAAAGTTATGACCAACCTAGATAGCATATTCAAAAGCAGAGACATTACTTTGGCGACGAAGGTCCGTCTAGTCAAGGCTATGGTTTTTCCAGTGGTCATGTATGGATGTGAGAGTTAGACTGTGAAGAAGGCTGAGTGTGAAAGAATTGATGCTTTTGAACTGTGGTGTTGGAGAAGACTCTTGAGAGTCCCTTGGACTGCAAGGAGATCCAACCAA
>SJYV01025744.1:1416630-1434846 GCA_006410875.1 Neotragus pygmaeus | reverse complement strand
TAGCCCAGTATGTCCAGCTCTTATTCAGTCAGCTGTGGCCAAGGTGACACAAGGGACCTGGACCGCTGCTCACTCAGCAAAGGTTATGGAACAAACTCTGTGAGTAGGAAGTGCAAGTTCAGTAGGTATAATGTATGGAGGTGGGGAGGAAATAATGAACAACTAGTGCCCTAGGGAAGAAAGCTCAAACAAAAAACAGTGGACACACAAATTCTTATATGAGTGATGTGTAGTAACCCACTGATTAATTTGTCTGACATAATCTGCACAATTCACAGGATCCAACTCCTTTACCTCAAATCACTAATTCACTTGAAGGGAGTTTACTTGACAGTGGTTTCAGTTGATGACACCCTTCAGTGATGATCTTCCTTGTTCCTTGTTCTTTGTTCTAAGCCTGCATCTTATGGAGGTCCCTTGGCTTCTGAGGACAGGAACTATCAACTCAGGATCCTCCCTACTTCATGCTGCTGCTGCTGCTGCTAAGTCGCTTCAGTCGTGTCCGACTCTGTGTGACCCCACAGACGGCAGCCCATTGGGCTCCGTCATCCCTGGGATTCTCCAGGCAAGAACACTGGAGTGGGTTGCCATTTCCTTCTCCAATGCATGAAAGTGAAAAGTGATAGTGAAGTCGCTCAGTCGTGTCTGACTCAGTGACCCCATGGACTGCAGGCTACCAGGCTCCTCCATCCATGGGAGTTTCCAGGCAAGAGTACTGGAGTGGGGTGCCATTGCCTTCTCCCTACTTCATGCTAGATACCTTCGACTGTAACAGAAAACAGCTGTGTCTTCCTATTTTAAAACTTAAATCCCCTAGCAGATCTGCTTGTCAAGGTTTTATTTCCAGTTTGCAGTTTGCCTCTAATTTTTAGTTAACTTGCAGGATACATTTGCAGTCCAACCTTTATCTGCAACATGACTTTTATTTTTTATTTCTTTGAAAGCTCAGCTTCTAGTTTGTTTTTCCCTAGGGGCATATGTTAAGTTCTTTCAAGAGAAGGAAAATTGGAGTCATTCATGGTTCAATATCAATGTGGATCTTAATTAATATAGAAAAGCTTTCTGCAGTCTTATGGAGTTACTTTGAAACATGTCAGCCGATATGGAATAGTAATAAATTCCATTGTATAAGTATCTGAACAAGGATAAGAAGACTTGGAAATTGTCCTTTCGGCACTCTCGGTAAGGGCTAGCTTAATGCAAAACTTAGGAAATGGCCACAAGCCTTTGCCAAAGAAAGGGAGCAGAAGGGAAACTTTCAGAATCAGTTTAGAAGTCTAACGGAAGAGCTGACTTAGGAAAAGTATCTTGTACTTCTTGTCCTTCCCTTTGGTCCCTCTTTTTGAATAGTTTTCAAAGCCACAGAGAGAATAAACACAAATAGCAGGGTTACCATTTTTAACTATTGGTATTTTACAGATGTTTCCATCTATTCTGAAAGATCGCTTGTAAGTTGGCTATTCGCTTGTATTTTTTCCATAGCTGTAATGTTAGATGGGGTTTCCCAGGTCGTGCAGTGGTAAAGAATCCATCTGCCAGTGAAGGAGACTCAGGAGACTTCTTCAGTCCATGTGTTGGGAAGATCCTCTGGAGGAGGAAATGGCAACCTGCTCCAGTATTCTTGCCTGGAAAATTCCATGGACAGAGGTGACTGGCAGGCTACATACATACAGTCCATGGGGTTGCAAAGAGTTGGACTCAGCTGAGCACATATAATGCTAGATATGATTATTAGGTTATTAGAGGAGCCAGTTAAAGTTTTTTTAATCCACAATCCACCTCCAAATGGTAGATTTATACCATCCTCTGCACCAGCTTTTAATACCATTTCCATAGAAAGATGTAGGACCATATGATATAATTGAAAGATACTGGACTGGGAATCCACAAACCTAGTTTTTAATAGGGTCCTGCTGCTGAGTGATGTGATATTAGCCTATTGTCCACTTTCTGGGCCCCTGAGTGCTACAATTTTTATCTGTTCCTAGAGCAAGTGATTCTAATGGCTCTTGGAATATTAATACTAATAATTGCGTAGTAGACAGGTGTCTTAGAAGGTTTTTTGATCCCATTGGCCCATTTCCCTTTCAGTCTTAGATCTTCTCATGTGGTTACCACACTTCCTTTGACAAAGAAAACATTGGGGTGCCGTTGGGCAAGGTGCACAGGAACCAACTTTACAGAGATAATGGGAACAAGAAGGGGATTTTAAACTTGACATTGTGTATCAATGTGTCTAGATCCAAATAAGAGAAAGTCAGAAAGGTATCATATCTGGAAGGGGTCAGTTTGTGTGGTGAAATTGTATTTAAACTTAGAAACAAGGCTATAAGATTAGATATGAACAGTGGAGACTGGCCTAGGTTCAGTGTGCACTTGGTTATGCTTGGCTTAAAGGGTTTGAGGGGCTTGTAACTTCCATATCCTTTTCTAAACTCCACTTGCTCAAGTCATCTGTTCGATCACTCAAGTCAAAAACCAAGGAGTCCTCTTTCTGGCATTCTTTCAAGTACTGCTACATCTTTCATCCCAATAAACTTGAATCTATTACCTTCTCTCCATCTCTGCTGCTACCATCCCAACTTGAGCCTCTGTCTTCTGACATCTAGGAACATTTTAAATGGCCTCCTTTTACTTCTGCTTTAGCCTGTTGTGGTCCATTTTCCATATACTTGGTAGAAATGAACTTTTAAAAATGTAGATCACATTATGTCCCTCCCTGGTTGAAAACTTTTTGATAACTTATGAGAAAATTTAAAAATCTGCCTTGGCCTACAGGTTCCTAAGCAATTTGCGTTCTGTCCAGGTCTTGAAACTCACATGCATTCTACTCTTCATGTTCTAACCCCTGGAGAGGCACAGTCCTGCCTGAATGTGAACTTGGCAGGCTTTTTTTTTTCTACCTCAGAGTCTTGGGCTTGGCTGTTTTCTCCATCTGGAACCTTTTTGTCCTGGTTATTTACAAAGCTGACTCTTCAGATCCTAGCGTAAGATCATCTCATCAAGGAGGCCTTTTTTGACAAGCCAACCTCAAGTATCCCTCCACACTTTCTTTTCCCATTCTATCACATCTCCTAGTATATTTCCTTGGTCATAGTTACCATAATTTGAACAGTCTCATTTATTTGTTTGCTCTAGTTATTTTTTTTCCTCTCCAAATAAAATGCTGTGGTTTTATTGTTCTTGGGTTCTTTTAAGGAAAGAATGAATAAATGGATTATTGAAGATGAATAGTTAAAACCAATTAAACAAACTATATTTGGCATATTTATTCTAATCATTGTCAGTCATCTTTTTCCTCTTCATCAAATTTTAAAACATTAAAACATATTTCTAATTTTATTAACAGATTCTATTTACAGAAAACTAATATACTAGGTTTGTAGACCTGTGGGATTTTAGCAGTACATATCTTTTTCTTTTATTATGCACATAGGAAATTTTGATCATGTGTAATGAAATTAGTGGACATACTTCTGATTTTAATCATTATTCTCATTTAATAGAATTATAAGTGATAAGTACATGGTGGATTGTTACACTTCCAGTTTATTGTGTGCTTAAAATCTACGCATTTCGAAAAAAACTAAGTGTAAATATGAATTGGGTTTTTAGTATGAGTCTCTCAGAGCAAGGGGTAGATGTTATTGTAGTGTGCGTGAATGCGTGCTAGGTCACTTCAGTTATGTCTGACTATTTGTGATCCCAAGAACTGTAGCCTGCCAGGTTCTTCTGTTCATGGGGTTCTTCAGGCAAGCATATTGAAGTGGGTAGCCATGCCTTCCTCCAGGGGATTTTCCCAACCCAAGGATTGAACCCAGGTCTCCCGCATTGAAAGCAGATTCATTACCATCTGAACCACCAGTGTGTGCATGCTAAGTTACTTCAGTTGTGTCCGAATCTGTGTGACCATATGGACTATAACCCATCAGACTGCTCCGTCCATGGGATTTTCCAGGTGAGAATCCTGGGGTGGGGTGCCATTTCCTCTTCCAAGGGAATCTTCATGACTGAGGCATCGAACCCGTGTCTTTTATGTCTCTTGTGTTGGCAAGCTGGTTCTTTACCAGTAGTACTACTTGGGAAGCCCTATTATTATAGCAAGTGTTTTAAATTATTACCTATTAATGTCATCGATGAATGATTTAGGCCAGTGCTATGATGTAGAAATGGGGAGACATATACCCTGTGGATATACAGAAAGACTTTCCAAGAGATTTACAAACTCAGAGATTTAAGATAACTAGTTTCCAGATCCTCATCCTCCATGTGTACTTCCTCCTAACAGCTACCTGTGTTCGCAGTAACTGTCTCACTTGGTGCATCACCCTGGGGCATGAACACCTAGGGCATCACACACAGGGAAAGCTTCCTTTAATGATTAATCAGAGTGCGACAAATCAGAAGGGGTTCTTGTCTTTTTATGCCTTATATTTTTGTTAAGGGGCAACATGGTTAGAAATAAGGATTTTGGCTGGTGTTGAAACATTCTGAATTCAGATATATGATGGGAGTAATGACAATTTTCACTTTTTCTGTTTTTCAGTTTACATTTACTGACTTAGTTTTTCCCTCTACTGACTGTTGTCAAAGAATATATAACTTTTGAGGGAGAGTTTCCTAACAACAAAGCAAATAGCGAGTGCATCAGTGGGAAATACTGAATGCTGAAAATGGCCTTTTGTGATGTATTTAAATGTAATATATATGTATTTTTCACTGTTCTCAACACTTGAGACATATCCACAGCTGAAAGAATATGCACCTACAAACACCTGATGTTATATATATTACTGAGTGGGTTCTGTGGATGAGGGAAGCTCCCCAGGGAGCCTACTTGGCGCTTGGCTTGCCTGCAGGAAGTATCCTGGGGCTCAGGGCACTTGGAAACACTGTCCGTGGGATGAGCACAGGACAAGTTGGGGTGCGGTGCAGCCAAAGCAGAAGCTTCAGCTGATCTCATAGGAGCTAGAGCTGCAAAGGCCCTATAGAATTGTTCAGAATTAGGGCACAGAGGCTGCTCAGCAGGGACCTGGGCTTGAACACGGTGACTCTCCTCAGCTGAGAGCAGTGACAGGTGGCGAAGACTTGCATGCATGTGTGTGCTCAGTCGCGCAGTCACGTCTGACTCTTGCAACCCGATGGACTGTAGCCCACAGGCTCCTCTGTCCATGGGATTTCTCAGGCAAGAATACTAGAGTGAGTTGCCATTTCCTCCTTCAGGGAACCTTCTCAGCTCCTGCATTGACAGGTGGATTCTTTACCACTTAGCCATCTGGGAAGCCCTTGTCCTCAGTCACTCAGTTGTGTCTGATATTTTGCACGCCCCACCCCCACCCCTTAGCCAGGTCTCGTGGCTGACACTATAACAGCTGGGAGAATTAGTCCTTCAGTCCTGAAAAGGGCAGTCTTGGATTGTATGCCGCAGTGTCTCACGGATATAATTTATACATATTTTTTTTCAGCTTTTATGTGTCTGTCTTAGCAGTGTGGTATTTTATCAAGTTATATAATGAACTATTCTTTCCAGTCAATTCCCAACCTATTTAATCATAACACACATTAGTATTTTCCACTTTCTATTAATCAGATGGGCTCCCAAGGTGGCTCAGTGGTAAAAAATCCTCCTGATAATCCAGGAGATTTGGGTTCAGTCCTTGGGTTGGGAAGATCCCAGGAGAAGGAAATGGCAACCCACTCCAGTCTTCTTGCCTGGGAAATCTCATGGACAGAAGAGCCTGGTGGGCTACAGTCCATGAGGTCCAAAAGAGTTGGATACAACTTAGGTGACCAAACAATGACAGCATCATCAATAAAATACACTAGACTAATTTTTAGAAGTACATATAGTTTGCTTTCATTAAAAGCATAAGAAAACTTTATCATGATGAATACTATAATTAATGAAACCATTTCTAATTTTATACTGAATTGTTAAAAATTACATCCAAAAGCTGAAAATCAAGGTGTAAATGCACATTCATACAATTATCAAAGGAATTCCATAGCTTTCGTTGCACTTCATCATACTACTCAGAACTCTTAATTCTGTATTATTTTAATTTTGAGTGCTTTCAGCTATTTCTTTAGAAAATATGTTTACTTTTTTACTGTTTTTTAAAATAGTTTTTTCTCAGAATGTGTATTGATCCCTCCATTTGAATTGAAAAGTAAAGCTGGACTTTATTTGATAGAACATTAGTCTGATTTGTCTGATTGATTTGAGAGGGAGGACTAACTTTTCCAGTTATATGGTTGACATTTTTCTTAAATTGAATGCACTAAATTTACAATCCTAAACCTTTTTTATTGTTTAATTTAGAAGGATTAAAATTTTCAGAATTGATTTATGATTGATTTACAGTGTTGTGTTAATTTCTGGTATACAGCAAAGTGATTCAGTTATATATATATAATATATAATATATATATGTATTCTTTTTCATATTCTTTTCCATATGGTTTATTATATGATATTGAATATAGTTCCCTGTGCTACAGTAGGACTTTTGTTGTTTATTTTATATATAGTAGTTTGCGTTTGCTTATTGCAAACTCCTAATTTATCGCTCTCTGATTCCATTTCCCTTTTGGTAACTGTAAGTTTGTTTCTATGTCTGAGTCTGTTTATGTTTTGTAAAAAAGTTCATAGTTTGCATTATAGTTTAGATTCCACATATAAGTGATATCACATAATACTTGTCTTTGTCTATCTGGCTTACTTAGTATAATAATCTCTAGGTCCACCCATGTTGCTGCAAATGGCATTATTTCATTCTTTTTTATGTCTGAGTAATATCCCATTGTGTGTGTGTGTGTGTGTGTGTGTGTGTGTGTGTGTGTGTGTGTGTGTATCACATCTTTATCCATTCATCTGTCAGTTGCTTCCATGTCTTGCCTACTGTAAACAGTATCTATCCCTAAACTTTTGATGAATGTATAAAGTACGTTATAAAACAAAAGCATTGTATTAAAAAAAAATTGGAAAGAAGTCATGCAAAAACCTCATCAGCATGTTGGTTTGGCCAAGGTGTAATAAATTTAACACTTTTCTCTCATATTTTTTCTGAGTGTTTTGCTTTGAACAAAGTATATTTAAGTAAAAGAGTGTTGGCTTTTTTGAGAAGCTGTCCAGAAATTGAGACAATGAATTAATCTGATTGGGTAGCAAATAGTTGGGTGGTTTATAGTTCAATTTTTGGTTACATTATAAGAGACCCTAATTGATTTATTGGATGATTGATCATTAAAAATGAATTTTAGCTCAGATGGAATTCAGAGATTGATGTTGCTTTCTGTCACCTCTGCACTCTTTTCTCCCTTATTCAGCTCAATTATTCTCTAGCACTTACTGTCAGCTGGCATATTATATGTTCATACATGTATCCGTTTATTCTCCCAGAACCTTTTTCCATTAGCATATAAGCCCTGTGAAGGCAGGGACTTTATTTTATATGCTATTCAGTTTCCAGTAGATAGAGCAGTGTCTGGCATTTAATGGACCCTCACCCTGGTGCTAGGAAGGTTTGAAGGCAGTAGGAGAAGGGGACGACAGAGGACAAGATGCTTGGATGGCATCACCGACTCAATGGACATGAGTTTGAGCAAGCTCCAGGAGATGGTGGAGGACAGGGAAGCCAGGCGTGCTGCAGTCCATGGAATCAAAGGCATGTTTGAGAAGGTACTGATAGTTTAATATAAATGGTAACGAGTTTTGAAGAAAACTTAGGAAAGTAAAATTTAGTTTAGTTACTGGGAAGGTTCTGATATTGTTAGATGTTAAAAGAGATCCTCATCAGAATAAACTTTTGAGTATTGGTTTACCATTATTAGCACATTCAAAATCGGGATTACTGTTGCTCAGAATAAGTGCTGTTCTTATCTCTTTGGTCTCCTTGTAAGCATTTTCAGTCTTACCAGCCCATGTGTGCCAGTTAAAAAGCATGTATGCTTTATGGGACTAAGTCCAGTAAAAGCTTTTCAGTCAACCCACATTCAGAGTAGAAGATTACTTTCATTCTTGGGAAGGGTGACGAAGCCCAGTATTCAGATGAAAGGGGTACTTTGGTATTATTTATCTGTGTATTGGCAAGACTCAGGCCAGTATCTAGTTTCTCTTTAGAGACATTTTGCATTATATTACAGTACTCTTACTGTGCTGTGCCAGGGAAATTAAGATCACCTGGAACATTCTGTAGGTCATTGGCTTAGAATCTTAGGGCACTGAGAACTTGATGTTTTGTTTTAATGACCTCATTTAGGCTGAAGCTGTCTTTGTCCCAAAGGCAAAAGGACTTCTTTACCAAACCATGTCTATGCCTTGGGAAATAAATGGGAAAGGTTTAGAGAAAAGTGATTTGAAAGCATTGGATCAACCTCCATGTAAAGAATACTTGATAAACTAGGACTCGTCTGTCAAGAAAGATGAGGAAGTGGTATAATTAAATTCCTTCCCACATGGATGTAGCCATTTAGTTCATGAAACATACTTTGAAGTTTGAAGATAGTTTTAAGAAAAGGGGAAGGAAAAAATGTTTATAGGTCATGTAGTAGTTCATCAGCCTCGTGCCCCAGCAGATTCCTCTGCAGAAATTTCCAGAGGAAATGAAGCATGCCCTCCATGTTTCTCAAAGTGGGAGGATATAGTGTGTGTATGCATATGATGTGTATGAGAATGGTGGGAGGGCCATATGGGAAGTTGCATGATAAACATGGAACACCTTTCTGGAACAATAATTTTAACTGAAAATGAGAGGAAACACTTTTATGTTAGAATAAACACTCCTGTTTTTATGAGTCAAATGCACAGTTTCCGTGGATTTTTAAGAACAAATTGTATACCTGAGAGTTCTTGCCTAGCCCGAGAAGGTGAGTGCTGTGTAATGACTTTCTTTTGTATTCTTGATAGAAAAGAATTTTCTGGTAGAAAAATTTGAGAAACCCTAGTGTAGTTTTCAGGTCTGTGGAAAGTGGCTTTTTGTAATCCTCAAGAGGATCAGCTGTCATCTCTCTTTTCCTTCTTGGTTCTTTTCTAGCCAAAGTTCTTTCTTGCTGAAATGTCTCTGATTTTATTGGTACCTATATCATTAATCTTGAGGATATTGGGTTGTTAAACATTTGAAGTGTTTTTTTTTTTTTACTTGACTTTCCTGCAGCATGGCAGGAAATTGCTCTCACTAAAATCTCTAAAGACCACCATGTTACTGAAGACCTACTTCAGTGCTTATTTTGATACCTCAGCAGTTTGGGGGCTTTTTTGACTACCCTTTCCTTTGTGAAACATTTTCTTGGCTTCTACCTCTTATAGGTCTCTGTTGGAGGATCTTGATGTTGGTATTGCTTAGGGTTTTATACTATAGCTTTTTATTTTCATTTTATTGCTGGGGACAATCTCATCTATTCCCGTGGCCTCTATACATAAGTCTAGACTCGATTTTCCTGGGCTGCTTGCTAAATATCTTTATTTGTGCAGGCCATAGGCATTGCACAATCAGCATATTCCAAACCAAATTAATAGTTATGTTAAATTTGCTTCTTCTCCTGGGTTGCCCTTCCTAGGGAAATCTCTGCTTATATTAGAAGAAGATCAGAAATCTTCCTTCTCTTTTGACTCCTCAGGATTCTTTTGTCTCCTCATTCAGCTGGTTACAAACTTCTCTTGGAAAAACAACTGTTGAAGTTATCCATTTTTTAAAATATGCTCTTGGCCATTGTCATAGTTCAGGCCAAATCATCTCATAATTACTTTGAGAGTCTCCTCACTGATTATTCTATTTTTAGTCTTATTCTACTCCTAAAAAGTGTAATGTGCTTAAAACAAGTTTTTTTTTTTTTAAATTGAGGAGCTAAAATTCATATAACATAAAATTAAGCATTTTCAAGTATATAATTCAGTGGCATTTGGTACATTTACAGTGTTGTGCAATAATTACCTCTGTTTAATTCCATCACCCCAAATGGAAACCCTGTATCCATTAAGTCACTCCCCAACCCATGCCTTCCCACAGCCCCTGGCAACCAGTAATTTGCTTCCTGTCTCTATGCATTTAGCTTACTTTAGATATTTCATATAAATGAAATCATAGAACGTATGACCTCTGTGTCTGGTTTCTTTCACTTAGCAAGTTTTTGAAGTTCATCCACTTTGTAACATGTAGTAATATGCTTTTAACCATGAAATAATTCCAAATATGTGGAGCAGTGCTTATTTTTTCTTTTGAGGAAACAGGAGGTTGTTCATTCATGGTAGCTCCCTCTTTGTTCTTTTGTTCTCCATCCTGTTTTGTCTCTCCTTTCTCCCTGCTGTGAGGGAAGCACTGTCCTGAGGTGGGTGAACAGCCTTCCTTTCATATTTTTATACTTTTGCAATATATAGCACTGTACTTTGTTTTAGTGATTTATGTAAAAATATATATTGTATGAATATCTCTGCAACCTACAGTTTCATTCAACATTTTTTATTATTCCATGTCAGTAAATGTAGATCATTTATTTTAATTTTATTTCATTGTATGTATATATTACAATTTATTTATCCTTTCTTCATTGAAGAAAATTGAAAATCTTCTTAATTTCTATCATTAAAAAGCACACTGAAGTACACATTCTTATGCCCATGTGAAGGTGTTCTCTGCTGTATGTATTCACAACTGGGACTGTTTGGCTGCAGAGCAGGTACATAATCAGTTTCACTAGATACTGCCAAATTGTTTCTCCAAAGTGGTTGTACCCACCAGTACTGTGTCTCCATTTCCACATTTTCTCATGAACAGCTGGTTTTTTCAGATTTTAAAGTTTCTGCCAGTATAATGAAATTAATTATGGCATTGATTTGCNTTCACTAGATACTGACAAATTGTTTCTCCAAAGTGGTTGTACCCACCAGTACTGTGTCTCCATTTCCACATTTTCTCATGAACAGCTGGTATTTTCAGATTTTAAAGTTTCTGCCAGTATAATGAAATTAATTATGGCATTGATTTGCTTTAGATTGACTACTTGTAAGGTTGCACATCTTTTCATTTGCTTCTGACCATTCATGTTTCTTCTTTGTGAATTATCTATATTTTTCCATTGTGTTTTTATTGATTTGTAAGAGTTCTTTACAGTTAGTATGAATACTAATCATTTTATAATTGTAAACATTGCTGTGATCTTTCCTCAATAATTATGGCTTGTCATCAGTTCAGTTTAGTTCAGTTCAGTTGCTCAGTCGTGTCNCAGTTTCATTTCTCTTTGCCTTTTCATCCTGTTCATGGGCTTCCCTAGGCAAGAATGGTGAAGTGGTTTGCCATTCCCTTCTTCAGTGGACCATGTTTTGTCAGAACTCTCCACCAGGATCTGTTTTAGGTGGCTCTCCACGGCATGGCTCATAGTTTCATTGAGTTAGACAAGGTTGTGGTCCATGTGATCGGTTTGATTAGTTTTCTGTGGTTGTGGTTTTCATTCTGTCTGCCCTCTGATAAGGATAAGAGGCTTATGGAAGTCTCCTGATGGGGGAGACTGACTTAACAACCACAAAATAACTTTAAAATCAATATACTATAATTTAGTATATAGTATTGTAATAATCTAATACTATGTTTTAATATCTATCGATACTAATATTGCAATCTCTCTTTTTTGCTCCCTAATTGTCTGGCATATTTTTTTCGTCCTGCTACTGTCTTTTATTTTGACTCATACTTCTTTCTTATCTAATTTTTCTTTTTTAATTTCTTTTACTTTTCTTTCTTTTGCTTTTAAAAATTATTTTTCTTTTATTACCTTCTTAAGCTGAATATTTTTTCACTCTTCTTTATAGTGAGCATGAACTTCTATTGGCCAGGCTGCTCTCTCTTCTTTCTGAAAGAACATCCACCTTCTTTGGGAGAGCTTTATATCTGCTCCTACTTCTCTCAAGAAGTGTTCTGAATAGGAGCTAGAATGAACCTGTTTCTCTCGTGGTTGAGATTGGCCAAAAGGCAGGAATCTGACTCAGGCTAGCTCAGAGACCTGTTCAGGGTTATTCAAATTGGAGCTGAAGAAAATGTTTAAGGGGAGTTTGGGGCAGAAGTAGGAATGACTTGGAAGGAGCCTTTCTTCTATGATAGGAAAGGTGAAAGCTTGATGCAACATCTGCCACTTCCTGGAGAAATTCACTCTGCAGTAGGCAGGAATGAAGCTGACACACAGGTGGAAACGAGGACAGGACAAATACAGGGATATCCTGGGACAACTGACCCTCCCTAGCACTGTCCATTCTTCCCATTTGTGGACCAATAAAGATCTCTCATAGTTTCAACTGGTTAAAATTGGACTTGCTTTCATCCAAAAGACTCTTGAATAATATTTATTTGATTGAGGGGAAAATATGTGTGTGATTGGGAGTATGAATACAGCTTTTGCTGAATCCTTTAAATTTGTTATAAAGTGTTTGCATTATTGTTAATTTCCAAATATTTGATTGATCTTTTTAGGAGAATAGTTTTCTCCCCAAATGTATAGTTTCTTCTGTTTTTGTCTTTTAAAATGTATGCCATTAGTTTCTAATTTTGCTGCCTTGTAGAAAGAATATAGCCCATCAAAGTTATTTTTCAGTTCAGTTCAGTCACTCAGTCGTGTCCGACTCTCTGCGACCCCATGAATCACAGCACGCCAGGCCNCCCAAAAAATAAAGTCTGACACTGTTTCCCCATCTATTTCCCGTGAAGTGATGGGACCGGATGCCATGATGTTAGTTTTCTGAATGTTGAGCCTTAAGCCAACTTTTTTTTTAGTAGTGTCATGATACAGAATATTTTGTTTTAATTTAGTTAAATCCAGTTTCATATTATTGTGCATCTTAATAAATTTTTTCCTCCCATTTCATTAATATATTTTCATCTAGTCACTTCAACATTTTGCTTCTCATACTTAGGTCTTTAATATAGCATGACATTTTTATACATGATAGGATTCTAATTTTTTTCCAAATGAGTATCTACTCATAGAAGTATCATTTATTCACCACCTCTTCTTTCTCAAAGCATTTTAGCATGCTTTGATCATGTATCAAGTTCTCTTTTTTATAGAAAATTAATAGTTTTAAAGGGCCAATCAGATTATTCTATTCTTAAACCATTCCACAGATCCCCATCATTCTTCGAATATTGATTTTACTAGGGCTCTTGGGGTACTGCAAGCGGAACCACCTTTCTAACCTTTCAGCCCTTTCCTCATGTATACTCTGTTCTTGAGTCACAGTTAACTCCTTTCCATTTTCTAGTGCATCATTTCTATGCTTTTCTGACCAGTGAGGATCAGGTCTTTACATAAGACATTTGACTTCCTGCATCTCTTTTCTCCTCGCGTACTTAGTCACTCAGTCGTGTCCGACTCTTTGCGACCCCGTGGACTGTAGCCCGCCAGACTCCTCTGTCTGTGGGATTCTCCAGGCAAGAATACTGGAGTGGGTTGCCATGCCCTCCTCCAGGGGATCTTTCAGACCCTAGAATCGAACCCAGGTCTCCCACGTGCCAGGTGGGTTCTTTGCTATCCTAGCCACCAGGGAAGCCTGAGTACAAAGCTAGCTTCCAATACCTCTCTTTGAACACTGTGCTGAGCGAGTCTTCTCTTATCTCCCAGCTCTGTGTCAGTGCTCTGGTATTCGCTCAGTAAGTTGCATCATCCGTCTGTTTACATATCATTGTTCCACTACCCAGGAAGTTCTCTGGGGGCAGCAGGAACCAAGTTTGCCTCAGACGTCAGAGCATTTCCAGACCCCAGCCTTTTGCCTGGCATCTTGTAGACCCTCTATAAATACTTGCTGTATTGAACAGATGGTTCAGATAACAGTTTTTTGTTTTTTTACCTAAAATAGGATTTGTCTCTGAAAAATATCTGATAGGTGATCCATATAGTCTCCTTAAGCATTTTCAATGATGAGTTTAATTTTCCTGTGACCAAGAAAACCCTGGTACCAATACTTTCTTATGAATTGCATATAAATCAAGATTGTGTATAAAGGTTAGAAAATAATTTAACTGTAATTGTTTGTAGTAATTTACCTTTTCCTATTTAAGTCTAAATTTTGATCCATTCTTCCAGTATGTCATATTATTGAATGGTATTCTTTCATTGCAGTAATGTTCCTCTCAGTTTTGCTTCATATGCACACAAATATAGATGACATTAGTGTCTTCAGTCAAGAGTGAAAAATGAAGCTTGCTAGTCTAGCCTGCTTCAAAGATTTGCTAATGGATTGTAAACACTTTGGTTTTTTTCTCAACCTGTTCAACCAGTAATTATTGAGGGTCTGCTTTGTACCTGTCATTGTGTTTGGTATATGTATACTTATGTCATCATTTTGGTCTTATTTTCATTTTGTCTATCCAGAGTGTCAAGGCAGTGGCAACCCACTCCAGCCCTCTTGCCTGGAAAATCCCATGGACAGAGGAGCCTTGTAGGCTACAGCCCATGGGATTGCTAAGAGTCGGACACGAATGAATGACTTCACTTTCACTTTTCACTTTCATGCATTGGGGAAGGAAATGGCAACCCACTCCAGTGTTCTTGCCTGGAGGATCCCAGGGATGGGGGAGCCTGGTGGGCTGCTGTCTGTGGGGTCGCACAGAGTCAGACACGATTGAAGCGACTTAGCAGTAGCAGCAGTATCCAGAGTGTCATGAGATATTTCTCAGTTATTCTTTAGAAATTAAGATATTTTAGTCCTGGATATTTCTTTGACCCATCAGTCTAGAGGCTTATTTAAAGATAATAACTTAGTAGTTATTACTATTATCAGTAATATTTATTCAGTCCTTACAATGCACCAGATGTTATGCTAAGATGAGTTTTATAATATATACTTTTCCCAGTACCTCAGTGAAGTAGATGCTATCATCATATCCATCTTATAGAGGAAGATGTTCAGGTTTAAGAAACATTATGTTATTTGATCAATTTTACACAGACGAGAAGTCACAGGGGCAGGATCCACATTCAGGCCACCTTGTATTAGTGACATTTGCACACTCCTGATGACCCTTCCCTTCTTCTTCCCTTCCTCTATTCTTCCCCACCTCCTTAAATTTTTTTTTGAAAACAAAAAATCATTGTTTTTATTAATACACCAGGCCTCTATTATGAATTGTTTTGCATGGTAGAATTCTAGAGGTAGGCATTTCTGAGACATCTCTCATACATGATGTGACCAGTGTGCCTGATGGAACAAAGCCAGTGTGAGATTTTACCCAGAGGTTCTTTTCACACAACATTAGCTTGAAGTTGATTAGTTTATCTCTGGATATATATCTTTATTGCACAGAATTTAAATATAAAAATGCTTTTTTACTTCTTTGAGAAGAATGACTTTTCAAAACCAGTAAGACTGGCTCCTAGATTGTGAAGGTCCAGGGTGTTTAGAGCAGTATGACTTCTCTTATGCCAGTTTCTTAGGGTACGTGGCGCTTCCTGCCTTTGTTAGTGATGGTACAGCTTGCAAGGTACATTCTATTAGGTTATCACTGTTAACCTTTTAATATCTGAATGTAGTCGGTAGAAGAGTTAGCGTTATCTCAGTTTTACATACGGAAAGAAGCTGAGACAAAGATCAAGGGTTAAATTGTAGAGGCTTGGGTAGCCAAAACTTGATCCAAGATTTTCAGATTTCAATTCCAGCCCTGAGTGCCCAACACCAAACTGATAGGTGGCATTCTACTTAAAAACTACATGCAGAATTCCTCCTTTTTGCTTTCAGTATCACCAATTTTCATGTCATAGAACATAGATTGCGACAGTAATAAAGAGTTGTCCTTCGAACTGCACGTGAAACCCAACCTTACTGCATTTTGATCTCCCTGTACCTCCAGTGTTTTTCCAATGGTATTGTTTTTAGGAAATATATTAAAGAAAACCCTTTTATTATAGTTTAAGAAAGTATAAGAAATCTTTATTATTTTTTAATTTTTAGGATTTCGAATGATTTTTTGGAAACTACCCAGGAAATTGGATCCTTCTCAAGTCAGGATGTATTCTGACTAAAAGAGCTTAGCTGTGCTTTAGGGTGTTAAATTAATTTTTTGTTGACAGACCACTGCCTGGGATTTAGCTGAGATTTAAGTTAGTTGAAAATCCTGACCTGTAACCTAGAGAACAACTGGACAAAGTAGATGAAGTGGAGAGCAGTGTGTTTTCTCAACCTTTCTGTTGCATTGGATAGAACCCAGGTCATCTACGAGAGGAAAGATTTGGTAGTGAATCTGTACCGCCATTGCACTGGCATCTGTAGCAAGCCAGATACCCACTGTTAGACTAAATGTAAGGCTGTAAATGTCAGAGCAGAGGATTCTGGTCTTTCAAAAATGATTCAAGTGTTCAAAGATCAAATGAAATTCCATTAAAAAAAGGTTAGTGGGTTTCCCTGGTGGCTCAGACAGTAAGGAATCTCTCTGCAATGCAGGAGACCCAGGTTTGATACCTGGCTTGGGAAGATCACCTGGAGGAGGCAATTGCAACAAACTCCTGTTTTCTTGCCTGGAGAATTTCATGAACAGTGGAGCCTGGTGAGCTACAGTTCATGGAATTGCAAAGAGTCGGACACAACTGAGCGATTAACACTTTTAACAAAAGTTAGTAATCCTTCATTTTTTTACATTTAAAAATTTTTAATACCAAGAACATTTTGTGTTGAGGTATAGCCAATTATAACAGTATTGTGGTAGTTTCAGGTGAACAGCAAAGGGATTCAGCTATACATATGCATGTGTGATCCTTCATTTATTAATGATTACCTTCCAATCCCAGAAAAGCCATTTTATATTTATAATGTGTTAGGGTGGCAGTTCTTAAGCCTCATTGGGCATATGTCACATACCTAGAATGTTTGATATCAATGCTGATTCCTATTCCTGGGGAGTCTGTTTCCGTAGGTCTGGAGTGGGGTCGAGGTATTAGTATGTTTAACAAACGCCTCACAGGTGATTCTTGTGACGCTGGTGCAGGTTGTCTGTAGACCATTTTTGAGGACACCTTGGGGTCGTTCTGATTGAGTCAGGGGTTGGAAAAACAGCATTTCCCTTGCAGAGAAAGAATTAGGCAATCCACCATTATTGTGGAAGTGTTGCTCCACATGTACATCCACATGCTTTACATCCATTTGTGGGTCTGTATTTTCTGAACAATAGCGCTTGTCTAAATATTTTTACTTTCTTTCCAAGCTGATTTGAAATTGCATTGCCTTTAAAAGTAAAGCGTATTTGTTGCTTAATAAAGAACTTCTGTGGCAATGAGAATTGGCACAGCTGTGTGACTGCTCAAGTGGTTGCTGATGTAGATCACACAGGAGGGCGCTGTTGGGATATGGTTTTGTCTGCAGTTAGTTCGGAAAACAGACAGCAGAGGGAGCGTGCTTTAAATGACCCAGAGAACCTGTGACCTAATTGTTTTAATATGAATTGTTCTAGATTGCATCGTTAATTCATTTCATTTTGACCATTAGGAAAGTATCATTTGTTGAAACAAATGGTCTATTTAAGGAAGGACCATGTGATCAGAAGTTTTAATCAGTTAATTATTTGAGGAAAAATATTTTAATTATGTATTTAAATAATTCTGGTTTCTTTCCACATTTTCACATTATATTACAAACACTAGTTGTAGCTAGCATCTCTTCCAGTTAGGGTTTTTTTTTCCAGTTGTAAGAATTAAGAGTCTGATAAGCTAAATGGTTAGTTGATTATAAAACTGGAATTGACAGGTACTTCTGCAGACTCTTTGTTGAGTAGAGTTTTACAGTGTTTTGCCTAGGAATTGAAGATACATATCATTTAGACTAAATTATATCACTAAAAAATTGGAAATGAATTCCATATCCTAAAACGTTTTTTCCTTCCTTCTGGATCTAGTTTATAGGTAGACTCTGTTTATAATTTGGTGTTTTGTTTTTTTTTTAATGTGGCATTTCCCCATACGTGCTTTTATCAGTTATTAATTAATGTTCTATTAGTAACAACAGAATAAATCAGCTTGAGTTAGGTTACTAAGCAGAAAAGGAATGCTTCCTTTGCCATTCTTTTTTTTTTTTGTGTTGAGAACTTTTTTGAAGCCGGGGACTGTTTGTCCTTTTTTATCTTTTTATTTTCTACTGTGAAATATTGGACAGATAATGAGTGTCACTGCAGGTGTCAATTCTTAGATACAGGCTATGTACTGGATTAAAAATGCTTGATTCTTTCTACAGCCCCTTCCTGTACCCCC
>SJYV01025744.1:1389199-1416585 GCA_006410875.1 Neotragus pygmaeus | reverse complement strand
GGGTCTGATTACTTGACCAGTATAACACAGTGGAAGTGATTCTGTCTGGTCCAAGGCTTTGAAAGACTGGTGGTTTCCATTTCCTGTTTCTTAGAATCCTTTCTTTGGAGGCCCCCAGCTTTCTTGTCGAGTCTAATCTCACTGTGTTGGGATCACCATGTTGGAGAGGCCATATTTAGGCTCTCTGATTGATAGTCTCAGCTAAGCCCAGCATTTTTGGCATCCCTGCCAAGGTACTGGACACCAGAGTGACACAATCTTGAATCCTCCAGATCTGCCCATCCTCTGGCTGAATAACTATGGCTTCTATTGACATCATGCGGAAATGAAGTGCATAGCCAACTGACATCATGCAGAACTGAAGAAGTGCTTCACCAAGTCCTGTTGTGATCCACAAAATCCTGTGATACGATAAAAGCATTCGTGTGTTAAGTCACCGTGTTTTGGGGCAGTTTGTTATGCAGCAATAGGATAAAGAGAACACAAGCAAAGTTCCTGAGAGAAGAATAGATGGTGTTAACAGGAGGGAACTCTGGGGAACATCTTACTTAACCACTCCCATTTGTAGGGAAAAGCTGCATTCCAGAGAAATGAAGTGATATGTTCCTTTCAAGTCATCCTGACAGTCATGGTTGCAGTCAAACTCTAGTCTGACTGCTGCATCTGCTGCTGGAATACCCTAGATCATTAATTTTCCCTTTGTACTTGGTAAAGCCAAGACATGTAGATATAGCATAGAGGCACCAAGGGAACAGTAACATGACTGAAGTGAAGTGAAGTGAAGTGAAGGCGCTCAGTCGTGTCCGACTCTTTGCAACCCCATGAACTGTAGCCTACCAGGCTTCTCCGTCCATAGGATTTTCCAGGCGAGAATACTGGAGTGGGTTGCCATTTCCTTCTCCAAAGGACCCCCAAACAGTGTATGTTCCAGGATTACCCAACCCAGCCGTTTTGTATGATTTAACTATCATTAAAAAGTTACATTCCAGTGTAAATGAATGTTTCACTTAATACAAATATAGTAAGTAATGTTAGAAAAATAAACATACACACAAAAATTGAATACTCATTTCCTATATGGGTAATCTCAACACATATACAACTTGTATTCCAGGAAGTAAAGTGTTAGTTGCTCAGGTGTGTCCGACTTTGCAACCCCATGGATGGTAGCCCACCAGGCCCCTCTGTCCACAGAATTCTCCAGGCAAGAATACTGGAGTGGGTTGCCAGGATCAAACTTGGGTCTCCTGCATTGCAGTTGGATTCTTTACTGTCTGAGCCACAGGGAAGCCCTGTAATCCAGAACTTCCTTGGTGAATTTGGTAACTTGGAATGAATTTCCCTATGTAAACGGTGATAAGCAAATTTCAATTTAACACATAATATGTTTAATATACAGTACTTTAAATAATCACCATATTTGTTAATTTTCTATAGGATGATGCTTTCCAAATCCCAGCTTGGTATCTGTGGACCTGTCAGTCCATCCTCTCCCTTTATTTGACTGTGGCAGAGGAACTGGGTTCTGTTCTTTCATGAATAATGAGAGTGAGCACTTTACCTCCCTCTTAGCATCAGCTGGGGGCAAACTTCTTATGCCTACGGATGAAGGAGAGTAGGTTCTGGGGGCTCTGTGCAATTGGAAGTGTGCTCTCTTTGGGGATAAGTAGAAGAAAGGGAGCAATAGCAAGGTTCAGGACCTCTTGCTGATTAAATTTCTCAGTTCAGATCAACTCCTGGTGCTTTCTGTCCATCCCCTCTTTCTTCTAAGAATCCTAGAGATTTGTTTATTTTCTTTCCTTTTCATCCTTCCCAATAGCTTCCCCCATTCAAGGTATGGTTCTTAAGCTCACTAGAGATGGGATGAAGTGTTTTCATTTTTCTATATTTTTCTATTTCTCAAGATAGAAGAGAGATTTTCTTTTCTGTCCTCGTCCCCTCTCCCCTCCCTTCTTTCCTTCTTTCCTTCCTCCCTTTCCCTTATTTCTATTAAAATCAATCTAATTTCTTTTTTGCCTTGGGAACTGTTATCTGATTATTGTTGTTCAGTTGCTCAGTTGTGTCCAACTCTTTGTGATCCCAGGGACTGCAACATGCGAGGCTTCCCTGGTATCTGCTATAGTTAATTAAATCCTTCAGTTTAATTTTAGATTTAGAGACGGTGCGTGGCACCTTTACTGCTTATATAACTAAGACAAATTTTTGTTGTTTTACTCGATTATAAGCCCTTGATAGGAGAGACTACATCTAATTTTTCTCTGTAATCCCTTTCATATAATTTTGAAATGCTTAGCAATATTTACTGTGCAGATGAATACAGATCACAATTATGACCTCTATAGTTATAGTTATATATCTATGCAATGAAAGAGGGTAAAGTTCCCTGACAATTGTTTTAAAATCCTGTGAACGCTGGTGTATTGCTCACATTCCTAGTCTGTATATTTAGTGCAAGTGTATGTGAAAATTTAAAGTCAAATTTTCCCTTTATTACTGCTTAACTTTCTTGTTACTATACCATCAAACAGTGAAACTGTGTAAAGTCATAAACGTGTGGCTGATTCACTAGTAATAAGGGCAGTATCTACATTGAATACTTCTATTCCTTAGAGTAAGTAAATAAATGCAGGTTTTGTGAGTTACTTCAAGGATTAAAGACTACAACTAGGACACTTTTTTCCCCCCACTTGTTTTTTGATGACAAGTGAACTGTAGTTCTTTATTGAGAGTACTTTGCACTGTGACAGTTCTCTTTTCCACAAGGATAAGAAAAAAATTGTGCAGAAAAGTTCAAGGTAGTTTTGTGTTTTATGTTCCCTGGAGCCTGATTTGAAGTGTCAAAACAAGATGCCAGGAAGTCTCAAATTGAAGAACATACTATTCTACAAAATGTTATCTTTCATATATTTATCAGTTTTTTGCCCTAGTCATTCTAAACTGTTTGCTTTTTTTTTTTTAATCTTCTTAGACCAAATGTCCTTTAAATAATTCTTGAAGTAATTGAAAACACAACTATGAGAGAATCCTAAATAGTAATTTTAAGAGAAACTTAGAATGATATGTAAGGAAACTTTTTATTAAAGATCTTGGTTCATTCTTAGTCCTTTTTTTTTTAAAGAAAACTAACATTTTAATAACTTGAGTGGTATTAATTTCTACTTTTTATGTTAGAGTTCAGGATTCTTTAAGCATCTATTAGAGCACAAATTCTTTAGACACTCAGTATTTCAAAAGAGAAACTTAGCTCTATTTGATTGATTAAAACTTGATATTGTTATAGACTTTATGAAAATTATTTTTTTTAGCTTTAATGATAATTTATTTATTTATTTTTCTTAAAAAAATTAAAAAAAATTTTTTTTACTTTATTTTACTTTACAATACTCTATTGGCTTTGTTCCTTCCAACACTGCTGATTTACTATGTTTGGGAAAAATTATTTTAATTAATTTTTGTACATTAATTATACTTGGAGTGGAATACCTACAGCACTATTCCCAGGTACTAATTCCCAAGTACTAGTGCCTAAGTTGGGAGTTTGTATGTAGGTACCAAGTATAGAATTCAGCTTTTTCCTAGTTTTTCCCTGAGCATATTTTAATATAATCTGTGACCCTATTCTACATGATTGCAGTAATCTCCAGGTGCCATCAAGTGATCTCCCAGACCACACCTTTCTCTCTTTGGGTGTTGTGCTTGAGTGCTTCTTCTGAGAACCTGAATCTGAACATGGTTTTCCTCTCTGTTAATCCTTGAGGAACTCTCCACTGGTGGAGCCTGTTGTTGAGAGGCCCAGTTCATTCAGACTTTCAGTCTTTCCTGAATTGTTTGTTCTTTTCTGGAGACTTTTAGGAGGATCTCTTTGTCAGAGATGTTCTGGAATTTCATCAAGAAATGCCATGATGTGGGATTTTTTTAATCATTGTGTAAGGCAGTTTGTAATTTAGAGATTAGTTCTCTTTTGCATTTTTTTCTATAATATTTCTGTGGAGGAACTGGGTTCCTCCCTATTTTCTCTATTTTAGAGTTATACAAGTCAGCTGTTGAGCCTGGTGATCTAATTTTTCAGTCATTTCTTCCTTTTCATCCTTCTTTTGGACTTTTTGTGCTACTTCCTGGGTGATTTTTCTCCTTCTATGTTTCCATTTTGTAACAACCGTTTTTTTTCCCCCAGTGATTATATCTTTCATGTCCAAGAATGCTTTTCTTATTCTAAGTTTTCCTTTTTAATTTTTATGGTATCTTGCTGCAATTGATGGCATCTCTCTCTGGATATTATCTGTAGCCTCTTTGAAGTTAACTTCTGTCTCAGTCATTGTGTCTGAATTTTTTCCTCTGTTTATTTGTTGTGCTTCTTTTTCCTTTGCTGTAGATACTCACTCTGTTGAATTTTGGCTGCCCATTCATATTTAAAAATGAGGTCAGAAAATGATTGTTGGAAACTGTGTTTGTTGGCTGGCAGTTTTCATGGTAAAGCAGTATTAATCAAGCTTATTGGGAAACACACATGTCTGTATAGGTCTTACATCTGAGGCCATTTAGTTCATCCAGACAGGGATTCGCCAATGTTTTGCTTGAGGATATAAACCTGGCAGCCAGTGTGCAGGGGCTGGGTAAGAACAGAGTGCTTGGAGAGTGGGTGTCTGATTATTCGGGATATAGATTTTCACCCCTAGCCTCCTCTGACCCTAGAGCCTCTCCAACTTCATTTTTCTTAAATGAAGAAGACAGAGTCTCCCCTGAGAAGTAGTAGAAGTAGTGGCCTGACTCTGTAGGGTGGAGAGGAAGGATGTAGGAGTGCAGAGACCTTTTATTCAAAATTTCAGGTCATAACCTTTTTTTTAATATCTAGTAAGGGCGCGCTGCTGTCCATGGGGTTGCAAAGAGTCAGACATGACTGAGCGACTGAACCGAACTGAACTGGAGAGCACCTCTTCTGTACATACCTTATATTTCTAGTTTCTGAACATACCAGGGCCTTGCAGGACATAATGGATTGCTTCTCACTGCTTCTGCTCTTAGGTCTGACCTCCCTCCATTCTCCTAAGTCATCTACTATTCTAGCTATTTTATGTTTTCATATATTACAGTTTGTAGTTAAATCTGCTCCTTGATCTCTTTGTAGCTGAAATGAATATTTTTGTTTATTATTCTTATTTGGGGGCATTTGAAAAGGAGGAAGAATGTATCACCCTACAGTCTTGAAACTTTAATTTTATTGACAATGCGTTCATGCATTTATTCATCTCATTTAAAATTTTATTCTCTTGAGTAGCTATAACATACATATAATTTGCAATATAAAATATATTAAAATTATTCATCAAGAAGTCTTGCTCTCAGTTTCGAATCCATTGGTTTAGGACATCTCTTCCACGTCCTGTAGGGATTCACTTTTATTAATGTCTTTGATATATTCCAAACCACTGTAGACGGTGACTACAGCCACAAAATTAAAAGATACTTGCTCCTTGTAAGAAAAGCTATGGTAAACCTAGACAGCGTATTAAAAAGCAGAGACATCACTTTGCCAACAAAGGTCGGTATAGTCAAAACTACGGTTTTTCCAGTGGTCATGTATGGATGTGAGAGTTGGATGATAAAGAAGGCTAAATGCCAGAGAACTGGGGCTTTTCAGTTGTGCTGCTGGAGAAGACTCTTGAGAGACCCTTGGACAACCAGGAAATCAAACCAATCAGTACTAAGGGAATCAACCTGAATATTCGTTGGAAGGACTGATGCTGAGGCTGCAGCTCCAATACTTTGGCCACCTGATGCGAAGAACCAACTCTTTGGAAAAGACCCTGATGCTGGGAAAGATTGAAGGCAAAAGAAGGGGGCAGCAGAGGATGAGATGGTTGGATGGCATCGTTGACTCAATGGACATGAGTTTGAGCAAACTCCAGGCGATAGTGAAAGACAGGGAAGCCTGGCATGCTGCAGTTCATCGGACATGACTGAGTGACTGAACAACAACAATGCATCCCTTGGTTCTTTTTTATGTACATATTTATAGCTATAAATATGTATTTATTTTTATATTTAAATATTAATAGCTATAAATATATATTTATTTTTAGGCATACCCTATTTACTTTGCTTTTTGGCTTAATGCTTTCTCTTGATATCTTTACTTGAAAACACTTTAAGTGGTATAAACCCCTATATATTATAAAGTGATTTGTATTAATTTAGAGTTTAGAATTATTTCTTATACACTTTCAATCACATTTTTATGAAACTCAAAGATTATCATGGAATTGTACAGTAGATTGAGGTATAAAAGATAAAAGAGGCTGGGGCATGGAGGCAGAGTTGAGATGCAGTGAGAGAAGCTCAGTGTTGAAAGGAACTTAGAAAAATTCAGGTGGGTATTTAGGCCACCTTTCATAAACTGAGGAGTATTTCCACACGTGGAAAAAATAGTATAGATATATAGTGTTCAACTGCATACAAAACACATACAAAGTAAGCATATGGTGCGTGTCACCATATGCTTCCCCAAATATCTAGTAAATAGCAAAGCTTGCATCAGAAAGTGTTGCCACTTCTAAAAGAGAACATGCATCTGTGTACATCTTGAAAAATTTTGATAGACTTGAGACCATTAAATAATTTATGGCTTATACATGTATATTCAGCAATCCATACACATTCAGTGATTCAAAATGAGAATGATGCCTTCAAGGAACTTATTTCCGAGCATCGATATCAACATTGTGCTCAGTTACTAAGGCATGTCCTTAGCAACTTAGTCACAAAATGACCCCATGAATTGTAGTCCTGCAGGCTCCTCTGTTGTTGGGATTGTCCAGGCAAGAATACTGGAATGGGTAGCCATTTCCTCCTCCTCCGGGGGATCTTCCTGACCCAGAGATTGAACCCATGTCTCCTGTTGTCTCCTGCACTGGCAGCGGATGCTTTACCACTGAGCCTTCTGGAAGCCCTATATCAACATTATACAAAAACGATTACTCAAAGACTTTGTTGGTTGTAATTCAGTTAGTAATGCTATATGCATAGTTCCATCATGCTTTATGTATGTATAAATGAGAAAGCTCTACTAAAATAGCTTCCTAGTCTACACAAAAAACAACACAGAAAACATTTAGTGATTTGGAAAAGTCCTGCTTGACTGATCTTAACCATCAGTCTTTTCGTGAGAAGTTATATAATTTTATTTTGTATTTTAAAATAAAAAAAGAAAAAAATAAATTATTAAATATTGTGGAAAACTGTAAACGCTATACAAACAAAAGATAAAATTAAGACCGCTGAGCAAAAATAAAAGTATTATCCCATTGCTTAGAAATAACTCCTGCTAAAATTTTGGATTTTTTAAATCTTTATCTACTCCTTTAATGCATTTAAACATATAAAATTTTTCAATCAAATACTGTATATTGATCTAGAGTCATAAGCTTTTAGCAGGAAGGGTTCTATTAATAATTTTTTTCTTGTTTTACAAATTTAGAGACTGATCCAAGTGAATTAAATCACTTGCCAGTACTTNATTAAGACCGCTGAGCAAAAATAAAAGTATTATCCCATTGCTTAGAAATAACTCCTGCTAAAATTTTGGATTTTTTAAATCTTTATCTACTCCTTTAATGCATTTAAACATATAAAATTTTTCAATCAAATACTGTATATTGATCTAGAGTCATAAGCTTTTAGCAGGAAGGGTTCTATTAATAATTTTTTTCTTGTTTTACAAATTTAGAGACTGATCCAAGTGAATTAAATCACTTGCCAGTACTTGGCTGTGATCATTTATCAAGTGAAGTGGTGGCAAGAGGAAACCTCAGGTTTTCTGGTGATCTTGCTGCAGTGTCACTGAATGCGAGTCACACTCTGATTTTTCAGATTGTTAGCAGGTTGCCATGCACACCAATGCCAGACTGTGAAGACGGAGGCGGCTTGCACACAGTGTGCCTAGTGGCTGATGCCAGCCACCTGCTTGGATCCCAGCCTGGTGGTGCCCAAGAGTCAGGACCTCCAAGTCAGAGCTGACCTGTTCAGGGTTGGGTCCCAAAGGCCTTGTTACTAAGATCAGTAGCCTATGAAGCAGAGTCTCTGAGTCAGGTGCACCAAATGTGACTGCTCAGCTGCCCAGAACAATAGGTACTGCTTTGGAGAAGGCAGTGGGATCAGGAAATAGGTTCTGAGGATTCGTGGGGAATGATAGGGAAGTAACCTGCCCTGGGGTCTTTGGAAACTTCTGGTTTCCAGGCCAGCAGTCCAGAGGATTGGAGGTAACCAGGCCTTCCCATATCTGACCTCTGGTTCTCTGAAAATTAGCAAAACAACAGCCTGGTATTTCAGGACTTAGCTGGACTTGGGCAGAATAACCTTTTATTTTTCTCTCTTTTATTGAAGAATGTAAGTACAGTTGCGAAGAAGGCAATGGCACCCCNGATGGTTGGATGGCATCGTTGACTCAATGGACATGAGTTTGAGCAAACTCCAGGCGATAGTGAAAGACAGGGAAGCCTGGCATGCTGCAGTTCATCGGACATGACTGAGTGACTGAACAACAACAATGCATCCCTTGGTTCTTTTTTATGTACATATTTATAGCTATAAATATGTATTTATTTTTATATTTAAATATTAATAGCTATAAATATATATTTATTTTTAGGCATACCCTATTTACTTTGCTTTTTGGCTTAATGCTTTCTCTTGATATCTTTACTTGAAAACACTTTAAGTGGTATAAACCCCTATATATTATAAAGTGATTTGTATTAATTTAAAGTTTAGAATTATTTCTTATACACGTTCAATCACATTTTTATGAAACTCAAAGATTATCATGGAATTGTACAGTAGATTGAGGTATAAAAGATAAAAGAGGCTGGGGCATGGAGGCAGAGTTGAGATGCAGTGAGAGAAGCTCAGTGTTGAAAGGAACTTAGAAAAATTCAGGTGGGTATTTAGGCCACCTTTCATAAACTGAGGAGTATTTCCACACGTGGAAAAAATAGTATAGATATATAGTGTTCAACTGCATACAAAACACATACAAAGTAAGCATATGGTGCGTGTCACCATATGCTTCCCCAAATATCTAGTAAATAGCAAAGCTTGCATCAGAAAGTGTTGCCACTTCTAAAAGAGAACATGCATCTGTGTACATCTTGAAAAATTTTGATAGACTTGAGACCATTAAATAATTTATGGCTTATACATGTATATTCAGCAATCCATACACATTCAGTGATTCAAAATGAGAATGATGCCTTCAAGGAACTTATTTCCGAGCATCGATATCAACATTGTGCTCAGTTACTAAGGCATGTCCTTAGCAACTTAGTCACAAAATGACCCCATGAATTGTAGTCCTGCAGGCTCCTCTGTTGTTGGGATTGTCCAGGCAAGAATACTGGAATGGGTAGCCATTTCCTCCTCCTCCGGGGGATCTTCCTGACCCAGAGATTGAACCCATGTCTCCTGTTGTCTCCTGCACTGGCAGCGGATGCTTTACCACTGAGCCTTCTGGAAGCCCTATATCAACATTATACAAAAACGATTACTCAAAGACTTTGTTGGTTGTAATTCAGTTAGTAATGCTATATGCATAGTTCCATCATGCTTTATGTATGTATAAATGAGAAAGCTCTACTAAAATAGCTTCCTAGTCTACACAAAAAACAACACAGAAAACATTTAGTGATTTGGAAAAGTCCTGCTTGACTGATCTTAACCATCAGTCTTTTCGTGAGAAGTTATATAATTTTATTTTGTATTTTAAAATAAAAAAAGAAAAAAATAAATTATTAAATATTGTGGAAAACTGTAAACGCTATACAAACAAAAGATAAAATTAAGACCGCTGAGCAAAAATAAAAGTATTATCCCATTGCTTAGAAATAACTCCTGCTAAAATTTTGGATTTTTTAAATCTTTATCTACTCCTTTAATGCATTTAAACATATAAAATTTTTCAATCAAATACTGTATATTGATCTAGAGTCATAAGCTTTTAGCAGGAAGGGTTCTATTAATAATTTTTTTCTTGTTTTACAAATTTAGAGACTGATCCAAGTGAATTAAATCACTTGCCAGTACTTGGCTGTGATCATTTATCAAGTGAAGTGGTGGCAAGAGGAAACCTCAGGTTTTCTGGTGATCTTGCTGCAGTGTCACTGAATGCGAGTCACACTCTGATTTTTCAGATTGTTAGCAGGTTGCCATGCACACCAATGCCAGACTGTGAAGACGGAGGCGGCTTGCACACAGTGCGCCTAGTGGCTGATGCCAGCCACCTGCTTGGATCCCAGCCTGGTGGTGCCCAAGAGTCAGGACCTCCAAGTCAGAGCTGACCTGTTCAGGGTTGGGTCCCAAAGGCCTTGTTACTAAGATCAGTAGCCTATGAAGCAGAGTCTCTGAGTCAGGTGCACCAAATGTGACTGCTCAGCTGCCCAGAACAATAGGTACTGCTTTGGAGAAGGCAGTGGGATCAGGAAATAGGTTCTGAGGATTCGTGGGGAATGATAGGGAAGTAACCTGCCCTGGGGTCTTTGGAAACTTCTGGTTTCCAGGCCAGCAGTCCAGAGGATTGGAGGTAACCAGGCCTTCCCATATCTGACCTCTGGTTCTCTGAAAATTAGCAAAACAACAGCCTGGTATTTCAGGACTTAGCTGGACTTGGGCAGAATAACCTTTTATTTTTCTCTCTTTTATTGAAGAATGTAAGTACAGTTGCGAAGAAGGCAATGGCACCCCTCTCCGGTACACTTGCCTGGAAAATCCCATGGATGGAGGAGCCTGGTGGGCTGCAGTCCATGGGGTCGCTAGGAGTCGGACACGACTGGGCAACTTCTCTTTCACTTTTCACTTTCATGCATTGGAGAAGGACATGGCAACCCATTCCAGTGTTCTTGCATGGAGAATACCAGGGATGGGGGAGCCTGGTGGGCTGCCATCTGTGGGGTCGCACAGAGTCGGACACGACTGAAGTGACTTGGCAGCAGCAGCAGCAGCAAGTACAGTTGAGGCACCGAGGACTCAAGCCTGTGGTGAACTCAAGCCTATTGATGGGGGGAGAGAGTGGGAAGGAAAGGGAAGGAAGGGAGGAAAGATTCTGTTTTAACTCTTGAAACATTCTAAGACTTTTGTCATTCAGCAGACACTTTAAATGCAGTGTTTTGATCAAAACTGCTTACTTAATGGACTGGGATGGAAGGCACCTTAGTGAAATACTCACAAATGAGGTGCATGCTGGTATAATCTTTTTCCATCCTTAGTCTTGGAAAGTCTACATTCCAAGTGGAAGACTGATGTGGAAGAGTATTTTTAAGTGCCAATTTATTGCAGCAGTTGCTGAGTTTTAGAGGAACTCTCAATTAAATACACAGAAATTTCTGCATATTATTTCTCCTCAGCTTAATATTAGAACTGAAAGCAATTTCCTAGGGCTGAGACAAATTCCTTAGGTCAAATAATTTTACTGGGTTAACAAACTCATAAGTGATATATGATTATAGCCAAGTATTGTCCTGTTGGGTTGTTATTACATATGTGTTGTAGCTTTTACAAAATAAATCAAGTGGCAGTTTTACAAATACAGATTATAATATAACCAGTGAAGGTGTATATTTAGAACTCTTGTAATACCAAAACAATGGAGTTGATATTTTCTTTTCATAGAATAAAGAATATGGTTGTGTCTTGTTGGTTTAAAAAAGGTGAAACTATTTTTGCAAAGCAATATAAAAGTAGTTTCAGCCATAGGTTCAGATGAAATGATACACTTGAAAAGACGTATAGCCATGTAGATTTCATCCAATGCCAGGGTGCTATATACTATATGCTGCTGCTAAGTCGCTTCAGTCGTGTCCGACTCTGTGTGACCCATAGACGGCAGCCCACCAGGCTCTCCTGTCCCTGGGATTCTCCAGGCAAGAACACTGGAGTGGGTTGCCATTTCCTTCTCCAATGCGTGCATGCATGCTAAGTCACTTCAGTCATGTCCAACTCTGTGCAACCCCATGGACAGCAGCCCATCAGGCTCCTCTGTCCACAGGATTCGCTAGGCAAGAATACTCAAGTGAGTTGCTATTTCCTTTTCCAATTAAATATATAGACAACATAAATTAAATGTCAGTTTGCACTAGATTATAATCTAACTAATAGTTTTGTTGGTTTTTTCTCCTTCCAAGCTGGATTCATCTTCATTTGGATATGTGTTAAAGTCATGCAATTTATTTTATTCTAGAATTGATATATCTGAATAAATATACTCTCATTCAAGATAAACACTAGGAGATGACACTGATTCCAGTCATGGTGTTACTGCTCAAAAGTTTGTAACGACTGAGTTGTTTTTAGAGATTGATACCAGTCTTTTAACCATTCTCATTGGTGACTGATTTTAATTCTTTGAAGCAGTCTCATTTTGAGAGTTTGCAAAAAGCTGTTTTGAGCCAATTCTGGAGAATGATGGGAATGCTCAATCTAGGACATATAGGAAGAAGGCTCTGCATTTCTTGCTTGACTCAGACACCCTGATATTCCTTAGGAAGTATATGAAAATTGTTTGTGGAAAAGAACATTGTTAGAATAAGGATATAGGATATCTAAAACTTTTTCTATGACATTTTCTTTTGAACTGCCAATTAGAATATTTTAACTAGGATAGCTTTTTTTCCAAAGGCAAGGTATTATTATAGTTGTAATTTGAGCTAAATACATCCTAGAAGGACAGTATTGTGAAAGCAAAAACACAATAACCATAAATCCCTCTTAAGTAACAGGGGGATATAGTCTTATATTGCAGTGACTATAAAATGTCTATAAATGTATACAGACTCCAGGAAAGACCTCTGTGTGCTGTAATGTGTACATTCAACATACCAAAAATATAATGGTACCTCATCTCTTGTGCAACTAGTATGTACCAATAAATGAATGTTGTGCTGTGCTGTGCTTAGTCACTCAGTCGTGTCTAACTCTTTGCAACCCCATGGACTGTAGCCTGCCAGGCTCCTCTGTCCATGGGGATTCTCCAGGCAAGAATACTGGAGTAGTTTGCCATTTCCTTCTCCAATGTGTGCATGCATGCTAAGTCACTTCAGTCGTGTCCAACTCTGTGCAACCCCATGGACAGCAGCCCATCAGGCTTCTCTGTCCACAGGATTGCCATGCCCTCCTCCAGGGGATCTTCCTAACCCAGGGATCAAACCCAGGTCTTCTGCATTGTGGGCAGATACTTTACCATCTGAGCCACCAGGGAAGCCCAAGAATACGGAGTGGGTAGCCTATCCCTACTCTAGGGGATCTTCCCAAACTGGGAATTGAACCGGGGTCTCCTGCATTGCAGGTGGATTCTTTACCAGCTGAGCTACTGGGGCTATTCAGAAGAAATTTTTGGTGAATTGGGAATTTTAATAAGTATGTCTGAGAGGTTTCAATGGAAACCATTTTCTTCTCAAAACAGTTTGCCCTGCAGCAAACTGAACATTCAAAACTACTGCATTAACTTTAGATCCATGTTACTTAAGGAGAAGCTTACGGCTCCTCCCCCTTTATTCCAGAAAATAGTGGTCTCTTCTCAATAGATTGTCATATGGATAAAGGTGGCTGAAAATAAAAATACAGGTTTATTTTGAAATGCAGCTCCAAATGATGAGATCTATCTGAAGAACTCCTGAGACAGTCACTCCTGAAGGAGTTCACTCACTTGCTGCATCTTTATGTTCTGGTATATTTGTTCAATCAGGATAATATCACATAGTCACACCTCATAAATATTTGAACTTGCAATCAAGAAACTGCATATTCTCCCACAGTTACTTAAAAGTTAAGAATACTTTTCTCTCTCCACCTACATACAGCTCTATAATGATGTCCACATTTGCTTTCTCAAAGTTTCTGCTGTGACCACTGGCAGAAACAGCAGAGCAGAGCAGATGGTCTGTTGATTTGAGTAGAGAAATTCTTTGGCCTTTATTTAACTCGGTAGTTCTACTCAATCTGCTCAGGAGAGTCTAATGAGAGAACAGAAGGATGCTGCTGTTAAGATGGGGTACATTGGCACCATTTCTGCATTTCTTGCCTACCCTTGGCTGGGCATTGTTGTTAGTTCTCTTATCTTTCTAAAACCATTAAATGAATCATTTAAACAATAAAATCATTTTTACACATGACATAATATTTTAAAAGATGGCTCTATGTTTAAATCCTGTTACATGTAGAAAGTTCGTGAGGACTGGAAATGGATTTATCTGTTAAAAGTTGATGAGAAATTGACCACTTCCTTTGGCTTCATAAATCTTTTGGTGACCACTGTAGTTCTAAAACAGAGAAGGTGATGGCACCCGAACTCCAGTACTCTCGCCTGGAAAATCCCATGGACGGAGGAGCCTGGTGGACTGCAGCCCATGGGGTCGCGAAGAGTCAGACACGACTGAGTGACTTCCCTTTCACTTTTCACTTTCNNNNTTGTTTATTGGTTTTTATTCTCCTTTCTGGAAGCTTTACAGTGTTTGTCTTATTGTTGGGGTTATGATATTTCACTAAAATATGTTTAACAATTGTCTTAAAAACCCTACTATTCCTGCTGTGTCTGTGGCAGGCTCATTTAATCTCGAGCTCACAGTCTTTTCTTTAGCTAAGAGAACATTGTGTGTTTCATTATTTTCTCTCTTCTGTTTTTCCCTTCTGGGCCCAAATTTTGCCAAGCATTATGTCAGCCTTGTGGTTTTCAGCTAGTTAACCTCTAACATCTTTGATCATCAATTGCATTATTATAAAGTGGAAATAATAATCCCCAGGAGGTCAGTACCCAAAATGGTAATTATTCTTTCTCCTTCAGATATGCCTTGCTCCTCTAAGCTTATCGTTTTGATCAAGGCACTTGAAACTAAATATAGATTTCTGGCTCTTAAAGTGATGTCTGGGCTGTTTTTAGCATGAAGGTTATTGGACATGACTCTGGTCTTCCTCAAGGTAGCACTGGCTCATTTCCGAAGACTTCTTTGGATACTGTAGCTGTGTTATATGTCAACTACAGTGCTGAGCACAGAGAAAAAAGAGTCAAAGTAAATGTGAAAATGGGAGAGTGTTAAACAACAAGGTGACCCAGTTTGTTACAAGGTAGAAGTCTATACAAGAAAGCTGTGGGATCTACAGTATTTCCATACAGATTCAGATGATGAATAGCTGCTGGATTAATCTTCCCAGAAGAAGAGCTCCGGTCAAGTCACCACTCTTTAAAAATCTTTGTTGAATCTCCATTTGCTTACAGAAGTAACATCAGATTCTTGAACGTAATTTTCAAGTTGTCCAAAACACTGGCTCCAGTTAAACTTTCCAATCTTATATCCTACTGTTCTCTACATATTCATTCATTCTAATTAAAATATATTATTCTGTTTCCCAAATCTATCCCATGCTGTTCCCTTTGCCTGCAGTTCTCCCTGCCTTCTACTTCTTCTAGTGAAATCCTTTGCTTTTAAGTTTCAACCCCAGAGCTTCTCCCTTTACAAAGCCTCCGGCGGTCTCTGTAACTGTTTCTCTGTACGGCCCCAAAGCACAGGATTTGTACATCTCTTATAGCATCTAACATACTGCACTGAAATGACCTAAGGTGGAAACTTTGTTTTCATCTGTAATTTACTAAGGTCTAACAATGCCTGTTTTGTAACCTGAGCCTGATAATTATGGTTGAATGCTTAAATGAGAGAATGCATTGCAGTCATGCTGCATTGTCATGTTTTACATAGAGGAAAACAGACTTGGATGTTTTTTGTTTTTGATGAAACTGACTGGCGACCAAAATTGTGCCTTTTTGACTATTTTGATTAGACATTTTTAAAAATATCATTTCTATGATCGCTTCTTGATTTTTATGAAAGCTATAAGCACTTTCTCATGACATAGGATGTGTCAAATTTGGGGCTATAGTTACTCAGCTTTCAATTCTTCTCCTTTTAAAAGTCTTTATGAAGAAAAATGAAAATCAGATATAATACTGCTTGTGATTGAAAAGTATTGTGCATTTTAATGAAATTTCTTATACCATCTAATTTCTTTTACCTGTGAACATACTTGTTACTTGGGATTGACTGTGATAAATCTGCTGAGAGTTGAATTCTATTTCAAAATGCATTCTAACTTCTTTTCCACTGATGAAACTAAAGATATGAAACGTCTTCTTTAAGTTGCAGCATTTCTGTAACTAAGTGCATGACTTTTATAAATGCACTACAAGTTTCTTGATGGATAAGAAGAAAAGGAGTAAGGCAAGACATTATGTGGCAATTTGTTATGTGTGACTTATAATATTTGGGAAAAGAGTAGCTATAATTTTGTGTCTTCAGTCAGCAGAGTGGCATTGATTTATGGCAAGTCAACATATTCCTGTGCAGTTTTGCAATGATGACAATATTTAAGAGAAAAATCCTTACTGAAGTCTTCTGAAAAGAACTTTTAAATTGTAGGGACTTACTTCTGATCATCTCCCTGGTAAATATACAGATTTTTTTTTCTTTCATGACATGAGTATGTTTTCAAGTTTATATTAGTATTTTTTCCCCTTAAAAATGAAAAAAATATTTAAAGACTGTTTTTTACCAATACTTCATTTTGCAGAGAAGGATAGATGCTCTGAGAGTTGGTAGAAGACCTGGGACCAAAATGATCAAGTCTTCCAACTTAATGCTAACAGTATTAACAACAAAACAACAGTAATAATAACAGCTAATATGTATAATGCAAATATTTTCATATACTCTCACTATAAGGAAACTGAAGCATTGAAAAATTAAGTAGCTTGCTCAGGGTCACACTATGAAGTGGTAGAATTGGGGTTCAAAAGTAGGCCATCTTCTTTTGAATCTCTCAGTATAACCCAGAAATGTGGTTATCTGTGGTTTCACTTTTTAAATGAAACTCTTGAGTGAATTTAAGTGCTCTAAGAAAATAAGGATTAATCTTAAACCTAACATCACAACATTAGTATTAGCAATAGTTTTGTAAATGTCAGTTCATCTCATTATAGAGCATACCTGTCACAATTTATAGACAGAAAAAAAGAATCTGCCTGCAATGCAGGAGACCTGGGTTTGATCCCTGTGTTGGGAAGATCCCCTGGAGAAGAGAATGGCAACCTACTCCAGTATTCTTGCGTGGAGAATTCTGTTGTCAGAGGTTACAGTCCCTGGAGTCGCAAAGAGTCAGATACCGCTGAGTGACTAACACTTTCGTTTTTATTACTAGGCTGACTAAAAATTTCTTATTTAAAATAAAAATGTGATGGAAATTGAAGTTGGGTTTAACCTTTCATAGTTTATAAGTTGAATTCAGTGTAATTCATTTTAGACTCTGGGTACTGATAAAGAATTGATGATAATGTGTAAGTGCATATGAGGTCAGCTAATCCTATATATTCACAGGGAAACAAAACAAGTATGATTTTCAGTAAAGACGAAAATGTCCTCAAGTAAGAAAAGTTCACTTTGTTGACCTTACCTAGAATGTTTACAGCCAAAAAATCTATTAAGAAATTATGTCAATTTTAGTGTAAAAATGAGTATAGTACCTTACAGCTTCAGGCCATTTATTGTTTACCCTTTCACTGTTTGTCCCATTCATTTTATATTTCTTATTTGTTTTCTGCATTCTTTTGGACTAATGAATTTAAATACTTTGAAAACTATTCAACTATTTCACTCTATAAGCTTGTAGGTTTACACTATCTCACTATAAGTGATGAAGATAAGTGGATTGATTTTGGAGATGTTCGCAAAGTACAAGTAGCAAAGTTGGTGACAGAATGAATATGAGGGGTGGATATGAGACATATCCAGAATCATTCCCAAATATCTGGCTGCTGAATGGATGGATGATGCCATTCACTGAGCTAGAAACACTGGAAGAGGACCAGATTTGCATGTTGGATAGTGACATTAAAGAGTTTGATTCAGAATTTTTGAGTTTGGGATGCATTTGAGGCCTCCAAATGGAGATAACAAATAGCCAATAATTACATGAGTCTTTTGCTGCACAGAGATATCTGAGCAAGAGACGTGAGTTTGTGAGCATCTGCTTATATGGTGGTAATTGAAGTTTCGGACTGAGTGAGCTGGCCAAATGAGAGTCAACAGAGAGATGCTAGCCAAGAATGTTCACATAATGAAGGGCAAATAGAAAGGAGGATGAAATATGTTCATTTTACTTAGCTTCAAGGAGATCATTGGTAAAAGGACTGAATTAAGTCTTTCAGGGAGGAGGCCTTAGATTGTATTTGGAGAAAGTTTGTTGGTAAAAGAAAAAAAAATTATTTTAGCTGGAGAGAAATTTTAGTATCTTTTGTTTTTAAATCTAGAGGCTTCAGTAATATGTTTAAAAGCCTAAGAGAAATCTGGTTGAGAAAACATTAAATGCCCAGGAGAGACAAAAGAGTGTAAAGTAAGACTCCTAAGAAACTAGAGAGAAAGATGGATGTATTAGTTTCTTATTGTTACTCTAACAAACTACAACAACACACATTTATTACCTTACAGTTTCAGAAATCTGAAACCAACTCACTGAGCTAAAATCAAGGTAACAGCCTTTTTCCTTCTGGAGACGCCATTGACTTGCCTTTACTAGCCTCTGGCTCTTGGTCCCACCTCACTGTGACCCCTGCTTCCATTTTCACATCTTTCTTTCTCTGCTTCCATTAGCACATCATTTTCTTTGACTCTGACTTCATCCCTGCCTTCATCATGAAGGACCCTTGTGAATACTTTGAGACCACCTATACATTTCAGTATAATCTTCTGTTATCAAGATCTTTAAATTAATCACATCTGCAAAGCCCTTTCTACCATCTAAGCTAATATATTCACAGCTACAGATTCCAGGAATTAGGACACGGACTTTTTTTTTTTTTTTGATGGCATCACATTATTCAGTTTTATCATTTTCTTTTTTCCAAGTTTTAATTTCTACTTTTATTTTTTAAGTGTTTTTTCTTTCTGTTTTGCTGAGATTTAACTTAATAATGTTTTCTAAATTTTGGATGCTTTCATTCTTGTTTGTTAATATATATTTAAGGCTGTGAAGCATAGTATGAGAATTATGCTGGCAGTATAAGATGTGACATATAGTGTTTTCATTAAATTCGTTATTAATTGTAATAGTATTACTATATGGATACTCTTCAATTTCAGTTTTTTCTTTGGAGAGTTATATGAAGTGTCTTAAAATTTTTTCTAACCCCATATTTTATTAATCATTCTTCACTTTATTATACTGTGGTCAGAAACTGTTGTCTGTCATCCTTCCACTATTAGGATTTATTGGGGTTTCATCTGTGACCTAAAATGTGACCGAGTATTTTTTTAACCATTTTCTTAAAGAGAAGTTATATTCTCAATTTAACCTTAGAATTCAATATGTAGCAGTTAAACCCATTTTATTACTTACATCAAACTATAGTTTTCGTATTTATGTCTGCTTCTTAATACACCTGTTCATCATGGTTTGAGAGGGTTGGATAATAGTCCGTTGATGGAGTGCTTCTGATGTTCCTTATGTGTATTATATGACCCCTAGACATTCACAATCAGTATCTGTTTTTTATTGCGAATCGCATCTTTAGCATTAAAGTTGTCTTCACTGCTTGTCTGGTGCTTTTCTGTCCTGAGTTCAGTCTTGCATGATGTTGCCCACTGCGTTCTTTCCCCCGCTCCCTCTGTTCTTTCTCTAGCCCCCTTCCCTCCTTTTTTCCCTTTCTCGCCCCCGTGCCACTCTCCCACCTTGTCTCCAAGCTTTCTCAGTCACTTGGTTATGGAAGTCTCTTTCCCACAGAACAGAGTGGAATTTGCTTTGTGATTCAAATGGAAAGTTTGTTTCCTTTCAGTAGGTGAATTTGGCTCTCTGACATTTATTGAGTAACATAAAATTTTGGTGTTATTACTGTTATATTATTTATTATGTTTTATAACTTATAGGTTTTGAAGAAAATTTACTGTGTGTTCTCCCTTCTTAGCATTGCATTCTTTTAATTAGAAAGGTTTACATTTCTGTTATCATTATTACTGTATGTGGAAACCCTTAAACCTCTTATTTCTTTAAGCATTATCTATTAATCCCCTCTAAGGAACAATAATAAAATTAATATTTTTCTTTTTCCTCCCCCCTTTTCTACCCACTGGCTTTAGCATTATAAAACAATTTAAATTATCCTGTGATTTATCAGTCTTAAATAATAGCTTTTGATCTCAGTAACATTTCCATGTTTTTCCTCCTTCAGCTTTTATCTTTCCATGTTTGTTTTATCATTTCTGCCTTTTTTAAGGTTTATATTAGTTTCATTATAGCAACATAATTACATAGGGATTTAGTCCCATAATTAGTTTTGGTATTTATTATAGTCCTTTCCTCTGAATTTTCCAACTGTCTCTCGGATAATTGCAATTTATCTCCTAGTAAATTCTTCAAGAAGGTTCCATGGGAACAAGATTTTATGTGCTTTCATATGTTCAAAACTTTTGAATGTTGTCTGTTGTCTTTATAATCAGTGAGCTTCACTAGATTTAAAAATCGCGTTTCTCTTTCCGCAAGTATTTCATGGGCTTCACTTCATCCAGTGGAGAAACTAAAAAGCACTGAGGTCAGTGGAACTTGTTGAATATTATCGTGGAGAAATACTGCAGCAGATGGGTTTCCCCCTTATGAGCCGCCAGGGCTTTTTTGCCTTGATGTCCGAAGCATTCTTTAAATTTCAAGTCAATAAAGTAGGATATTTTATGGTTGGCTATTACAATGACTTTCTTTGCGGATATGTACCCTTTGGTAGGTATTTTATTTTTAAGCATTAAAATAGTATTTCAGCTTTATTAATAGTAAATTTGGAATAGGGAAATCAGTTAGACCATAAGCAAAACTAGAACTTTCTATCTGTTTCCCAGCTACCCACTCACTATTCATACAAAATAAACCTGGACTTCCACATCTAAGTGAAATGGGTCTGCAGAATCTTTTGGTGAGCGATGGGGTACAGTGGCCAGCCTCAAATGTCGTCAGGTCTGAAAATAAGATTACTATAAGTTGGAAGTAACATTTCAGTCTTGTCTTGAGTGATATAACCTAGGTCAATTACAACTACATTTGTCGTGTGAGGGTAAAGAGTTCAATGTCCACGTATTGGTCAGAGTGGCAGGCGAGATTAGCTGAATGTTTGAGCTAACTTTACCTATTTTCATTGTTACCTTTTGGTAACTCACTCATTCTTATTTAGGGGAAAGAAAGACTTGCAGAAGAGAATGCCAAGATTCATTGAGTATAATAAAATACACATCCTTCAAAAATACAAGGAATGAAGTGAAAATTGTCATCCTTTTCCTATTCTTATTTGATATTTCTCTGCTGTTACACTGCAACTAAAGCTTTCACACCTCTCAATACAGACTTCTACATTCTGCATTTTATAGCTAGGAAATACACTAATGAATTTTTACAAAATATCACATATATTCACTATTGTTCCAACTGTATTGCTAAATACCTATTAAACTATAGACAAATGATCAATGAACATTCCACAAGTAGCTTCATTTTCCATATTGAAAGAATAGACCAATCCACTGGACAATTCTTTTCTTATTTTCAGACAGTAGAGCTCTTATTCGGAGAAGGCAATGGCAACCCCACTCCAGTACTCTTGCCTGGAAAATCCCATGGACGGAGGAGCCTGGTGGGCTGCAGTCCATGGGGTCGCTAAGAGTCGGATATGACTGAGCGACTTCACTTTCACTTTTCACTTTCATGTATTGGAGAAGGAAATGGCAACCCACTCCAGTGTTCTTGCCTGGAGAATCCCAGGGACGAGGGAGCCTGGTGGGCTGCCGTCTATGGGGTCGCACAGAGTCAGACAACTTAGCAGCAGCAGCAGTAGCAGCAGCAGAGCTCTTATTATATTGCTTTTCCCTAAAATATACTAAGATACTTTATGTTACAATCATATCTAAGCAGAAGCTAGCATTTAGAAAGTATGAAGATGTCCCTCGCTCAACAGATATGGAGCAAGCCTTTATTGGAATGTTGAACTCTCATTTCAGAGCAAAATAGTATGTGGCCATCAGAGCCTACTGAGAAGAAAATACTTAAATTCTTTTAGAAGTAAACTTTGTGTAGAATGAGTTTCTGATGTGCCCCTTTAATAAATCTCTTTTTTAAAATTGAAATACAGTTGATTTATGATGTGTTAGTTTCAGGTGTACAGCAAACGGATTCAGCTATATATAAATAAATGTTTATCTTTCAGATTTCAGTATGTATTTTATTATAAAATGTTTCTTATATTTTCTTTTTATATATTTATTTCTAATATTTTTATTTTCTTCTGGGGAGATTGTGTAGATTTCCTTTATGTGCTGTGCTTAGTCGCTTCAGTCGTGTTTGACTCTTTGGGGCATGGACTTTGTGACCCCATGGACTATAGCCTGCCAGGCTCCTCTGCCTGTGGGGATTCTCCAGGCAAGAAAACTGGAGTAGGTTGCCACACCCTCCTCCAGGGGATCTTCCCAACCCAGGGATCCAATGCATGTCTCCTGCATTGCAGCATTCTTTACTGTCTGAGCCTCTGCTGCTAAGTCGCTTCAGTCGTGTCCGACTCTGTACGACCCCATAGACGGCAGCCCGCCAGGCTCTCTGTCCCTGGGATTCTCCAGGCAAGAATACTGGAGTGGGTTGCTATTTCCTTCTCTAATGCATGAAGGTGAAAAGTGAAAGTGAAGTTGCTCAGTCATGCCCGACTCTTAGCGACCCCATGGACTGCAGCCCACCAGGCTCCTCCGCCCATGGGATTTTCCAGGCANGTGGGCTGCAGTCCATGGGGTCGCTAAGAGTCGGATATGACTGAGCGACTTCACTTTCACTTTTCACTTTCATGTATTGGAGAAGGAAATGGCAACCCACTCCAGTGTTCTTGCCTGGAGAATCCCAGGGACGAGGGAGCCTGGTGGGCTGCCGTCTATGGGGTCGCACAGAGTCAGACAACTTAGCAGCAGCAGCAGTAGCAGCAGCAGAGCTCTTATTATATTGCTTTTCCCTAAAATATACTAAGATACTTTATGTTACAATCATATCTAAGCAGAAGCTAGCATTTAGAAAGTATGAAGATGTCCCTCGCTCAACAGATATGGAGCAAGCCTTTATTGGAATGTTGAACTCTCATTTCAGAGCAAAATAGTATGTGGCCATCAGAGCCTACTGAGAAGAAAATACTTAAATTCTTTTAGAAGTAAACTTTGTGTAGAATGAGTTTCTGATGTGCCCCTTTAATAAATCTCTTTTTTAAAATTGAAATACAGTTGATTTATGATGTGTTAGTTTCAGGTGTACAGCAAACGGATTCAGCTATATATAAATAAATGTTTATCTTTCAGATTTCAGTATGTATTTTATTATAAAATGTTTCTTATATTTTCTTTTTATATATTTATTTCTAATATTTTTATTTTCTTCTGGGGAGATTGTGTAGATTTCCTTTATGTGCTGTGCTTAGTCGCTTCAGTCGTGTTTGACTCTTTGGGGCATGGACTTTGTGACCCCATGGACTATAGCCTGCCAGGCTCCTCTGCCTGTGGGGATTCTCCAGGCAAGAAAACTGGAGTAGGTTGCCACACCCTCCTCCAGGGGATCTTCCCAACCCAGGGATCCAATGCATGTCTCCTGCATTGCAGCATTCTTTACTGTCTGAGCCTCTGCTGCTAAGTCGCTTCAGTCGTGTCCGACTCTGTACGACCCCATAGACGGCAGCCCGCCAGGCTCTCTGTCCCTGGGATTCTCCAGGCAAGAATACTGGAGTGGGTTGCTATTTCCTTCTCTAATGCATGAAGGTGAAAAGTGAAAGTGAAGTTGCTCAGTCATGCCCGACTCTTAGCGACCCCATGGACTGCAGCCCACCAGGCTCCTCCGCCCATGGGATTTTCCAGGCAAGAGTACTGGAGTGGGTTGCCATTGCCTTCTCCAATCTGAGCCTCTAGTGTTTCTTAAATTTAAAGCAGTTTTTTTTTCTCTCTTTGGTTGCAGTTTTTGTATTTGTCATCTATTTATCCTGAGTTTGATTTCACTATAGATTTCAATACATAGCAATTAAATCTCTTGAGCTTCGTCAGCTGACGTTTCATCTCCTCTTATTGTCTTGGCATTTCTTCCTTATACTTTTAATTGTCTACTTTGTATGCAAACAGATATGATTTTGCTTCGTTAATTATTTTTTAATTTTTGGTTTAATGTGTGATCTTAAATTTTATCTGCTCTTCGCCAGTACTTTTCTTGCAAGTAGTCCTCATCTGCCATTTGTTTTTCCTGTGCCTTTTCTTCTTTCTTCCCATTCATAATATGTTTATACAGATTTGAGGAAGGGTCTGTTTTAATATTCATCTACAAGCAGTGGGTTTTTGTTGGAACATATTTTTGGGAGGCTCATGAGGAAGACAGCCGCAGTTTAAGTACTAAGTTAAAAAGAATTTTCCTTTTCTGTGGTTTAATATTTTTTTCAGTCTTTAATTCTTCTAAGTGAAGGGATTTGGGAATATGTGAAGTTTTTCTAGATATAATGACTTCCCACTGCTACAGCGGTATGGTGTTCATGCAAAAATTGATTTCTTACCTCCTTTGGTCTCTGTTACCTTTTAAAGGGATTTTTGTGCCTGTGTTCATGGGGGACATTGATGAGAAATTGGATAGTAGTATGATGCCTATCTGATTTTCCAACATTGCAGGTAAACAAAAATTTCTCTCAGAAAGTGTTAGGAATTTTTTTTCTCTTTGAAGTTGTCGCATTTCCCACTGTTGGTTGAGCGTGACTCCCTTTTTGTTCATATTAGCCATCTGGGGCACTTTTAGTTTCAAACTTGTAACCTTATTCAGCTCAGGGAACTTCTCTTCTGCCTCTTCCTTGTTCCTCGTCCTTTCTTTCTAAACTCTTTCTGTAACATATTCTCTGTGTGTTGATCTTTCCAGATTGTTCTTCCATGATTTCTTTTCATTTCTTTGACTTTTCCCTTCACACTATAGAAGACACTTTCTCAATTGTATCTGCTATATTGTTTGCTAGTTTTTAGCTTTTTTTGTTATACTAATGTTTGAGAGTTCTAGTTGCCTCATCTTCTGCATTTCTTTTTTCTTACTTTCTCTAAATATACTGTAAACCTAAGTTCTCTGGACCTGCCTTCACTATCCTTTCCCTTATACATAAATTCTGGCTGTAATTTCTTGTGTTCTTATCAGTCTAATCTCAATGACCTCTAGCTTTCAGAAATTCTTTTAATTTATGATATACTGAAGGTACCTTTCTTGTATCCCAGCATGGTAAAAAAAAAAAAAAAAAGAAATGACTTATTTTCTTTTAGCAAGGAAATTCTCTCTTGTTTTTCTTCTCTTCCTCCTTCTTCTTGTTATTTTAAGGTTTTGGAGGCATGAAAAAAGTTAGTGTTTGTTTTCTGTCTACTTTCCTGATCCATTTTTCTTATAAGAACCTTAAAGTATATGAAATTTGAATAGTGTAGATAGGACATTTATCTTTTTATATTCTATACTTTTAAAAATTATAATTTATGTTGAAAGCTCATATACAGGGAAAATATAGTTTTATTTATATTTGTTAATGTTTTTACTATTTGATCCTGTGTTTTTCCTCCTTGTCATCTTTGAAATCTTGGTTTCTGTCTTGATAATTTCCATTTCTCTCTGGGACTCATTTAGGACTGATTTCTCTCTTTCTCTTTTTGTTACTTCTAATCACCATTCCACAGTTTATCTTCCACACTAAGATAAAGGTCACTTCTTATCAAATACTGCTACCTTTGAGGATGAAAGTCAAACTTCTCAGTGTGACATAGAATGGCCATTGTTGGCTGACCTATGTTTTGCCAGATTCATCTTTGTATATGTTTCCATTATCTGGAATTACTTTCATTCTTGAATATTTTGTCTACTTGGGGAACTTGTCTGCTTGCTCATGGTGAAATTAATGTCTTTCTCTTTTATGGTTCCAGAACTTTATGTATACTTGGTTAAAGAACTTAACACATTGTTATAATTATTTTTATGTGTCCATCTACCTTCCTGTAGATAGCACAGTACATTATGCCTCCTTTGTTGGCAGCCATGATGCTCCTAGAAAACTGTGTCATCTGGAGAAAGAATACCTAGGCACTTTAAAAAATACTTGAATGACCTGTAGATTAGTAATATTTATCATAATTAGTCTCAAAAGTAATTCAGTAATTTCTTTAAAAGAAGAAACTTTCTATCAGTGTTTTAATCAGTAAGAAAGTCCAGAGATTTTTGATGGAAGGAAAGCACTGTCAAGGTGGAGGAGGAAAAGTAAGATAGAGGAAGATCCGATCAGATCCACCAAGCATAAAGAATGATGCTGTGTCATATACCTAGGGAAGCAAACGGTATTTGAGTAAGATGAACTGATAGGGTTAGAAGTACTGAGTTTGTACCTAAAGATCTAGACTACTTACTGCAATTAACTGCTATAACGAAATATTTTGAGATTTTTCTGAATCCAGTGTTCTTAGGACAGCAGTTAGATTTAGTGGCAATGTTGCTGACCACTGACAGGACTATGCCTGCTCAGTTGCTCAGTCATGCCCAGCTCTTTGTGACCCCATGGACTGTAGCCTGTCAACCTGCTCTGTCCATGGAATTTTCCAGACAATACTGGAATCGGTTGCCTCCTTCAGGGGATTTCTTCCTCCAGGGGATCTTTCCAATCCAGGAATTGAACTCACTTCTCTCTTGTGTCTCCTGCATTGGCAGGCAGATTCTTTACCACTAGCCACCTGGGAAGCCCAGAACTTTGTCAGGTAGCAAAAGAATATCCAAACGGTCCTGTGAAGAAGACTGTGCTTTTGTTCAGAATAAATCATAAGGCTAGCAATTGTTAAGATGAGAAAGGAAACTTGTCCACCATGTGACCAGAGTGAGTCGTCATTTCACATTGACTGTAACATAATGCCTACTATGCACAGAGAGCACTCTGCTGGGTATTTGGGAGTAGCACAGGAAAGGAAATCCTGGGTCCCACCTATAAGGATTATATTTCCCTTGGGCAAATAACTAAGGCCTACAAAAGGATTTATTAGTTATCAAAGCAATTATTCAGTTCAATTCAGTAGCTCAGTCGTATCCAACTCTTTGCGACCCCATGAATCAAAGCATGGTTCTGCTTTATTGACTATGCCCAAGCCTTTGACTGTGTGGATCACAATAAACTGTGGAAAATTCTGAAAGAGATGGGAATACCAGACCACCTGACCTGCCTCTTGAGAAACCTATATGCAGGTCAGGAAGCAACAGTTAGAACTGGCCATGGAACAACAGGCTGGTTCCAAATAAGAAAAGGAGTACGTCAAGGCTGTATATTGTCA